>VZTN01026444.1:152354-175008 GCA_013400515.1 Erpornis zantholeuca
TTTTTTTTTTTTTGTCGTTGCCTGTTTATGTATTGATTTCACCTCCCAAGTTCCCGGGGTTTGCGCGTAAAAGCGCAGCAAACCCGAGCGCGGTCGTCTCCCACCGACGCTCCGGGAGAGAGCGCGAAACTGCCCCTGGAACCTCTCTTAAATCATAAAATTAAAGGTTATACCCCGTGTGAATTAAGTCCCTTTTGTTAGGCCTTCAACGCGTTTTGGCATTTTCCCGCTTTTGTCTTTTTTTTTCCTGCTTTTGTTAGAAAAACCCACACGAGGTGTTTAAACAATACAGTAAAGCGGTCGCCGCCGTGCTCTGCATGGTCGGTCCGGGGATTTGGGATGGGATAAAGAGCAGTGCCAGTGTGACTCAAGAGTGAATCTTTCTTCCAGCAAGTTGGCTGACTGTTCAGCACTCCCTGTGCATGTATCTTAAAATACTTTCTCTAAATATTCGGAATCCACGGGGAAATCCCTTGCGTTATTGTTATTCTGCATCACTCAGCTGGTCTGAGGCTTTGAAATCGAGGGGACACTTCTATTGCCCTCCTCAACTAACGCTTTGTGTTCGTTCAAAGAAAAGCAAAATACGGAATTGAACGTGTTCGTTGTTAGGGTGAAAATGGATTGTTAAGTTTTAAATGGCCTTGAGCACATGAATGGGTTCGTTGGCGTGAGCCGGACAAAGAATCGGGACGTGTGTCCAGTAACGCCGGGCACGGGATGGGGATTTCAAAGAATCCAGCCATTGTGTGGGGAGCCGGAGCAGCCCCAGCACCGCAGCTCGGGTGGTTTCAGGAACTCTCTTCTACTCGGGTGTTGTTTTTAAGTGCAGTTTGCTGACTGCTGGGCTGGTTTTGGAGGGTCAGAACAATGTGCAGCGGTGTGACAGGACTTTTGTTCCAGCGGGAGCGTGGTTGGATGTGTGGGACTGTTCTGTTTGTAGGTATTTCATTCATGAGCGCAGCACGCTCCCTTTGAATCCTGGTTTGTGGAATTCAGAGAGAGTAGAGACAGACTGTTGGCCATTCAACAAAATACCTTATTTATTTATTTTTTCTTGGCAAGGACTCTCTGCCATCATGCCAGTTGCTATGGCTCTTTCTGTAAAGCAGAAATATTATGATATAAATAGATTTTTCTACATTTTAACCTTCACGATAGACAACTTGCTTTAAAGAATTCCCGTACAGTCATGCGGTGTTTCTGTTGATTATTGTCAGAAGTATTTGATAGGACTTTTTGTGCGTGCACCTCACAAGTATTTACGTAGAGCAATTTTCTTATTTTTAAAGGAATCATAATTTGAAGGCGAATCTCATGCTTGCTCCCCCCACCTGCAGTCAAATACAGCAGGAAAATAGCAAGAAAGATTCCATGTTTTGTGGTTTCAGTGCTTTGAGAAGACTTGGCTCGTTAAATTGAACTTTCCAGACTAGCAATTCCTGCATCTTCAGAAGAGCCACATCGGCAATTTCCAAGTGTGCAGTTTAATTTGCATAATAGGAGCAATTTGTTGCCATCCACAGCTCTTCTGTGGAAATGCAGCCACTGAAAATTAAAATACCTTGCGTCCAGCATTTCCTAGGACAGAGTTTTGTGAGACTTATGTGCTCAGAGCAGTGCGTGCCAGGGATGGGCAGGGAGACAGACTGGGCTGTGAACTCATCCGAGGGGACAGTGGCTTTATCCAAAGTCTTATCCACCTGTGCAGGTGTGCAGCACCTCGCTGTGCTTGGTATTCCTGAATCCCTGTGCTGTCACATCTGTGAATGTACCTGCTGGAAGGCAGCTTCCATCAGGGCAGACTTTGTTCCTTAGAAAATGAAGTGTTGCTGGACAGCCAGCCCTTGGACGCAGGTCCCCTGTCTTCCTGTAGGTTCACAGAGCGCGTGGCCCTTCTGGTTGTTGCTGGAATTTAGTAGTAAACAGTGAAGTTGTTACGTTTTTATCTTGAGATTACTGTAACCTTATCTCCTTTGTTTAAACCATGCTCATGAATGAACATCTGTTTTGGAAAACACGCAGCACGTGGCTTACAGAATACATGGTTGCCTTGTGTTTGTGTGGCGGCAATGTTAAATTTCCACAGTAAGAGAACAGTTCTACCTTTCTTCAACAGTACTTAAAATTCTTCTCTCAGTCTATTTTTAAAAATCCTCTGAGATTAATTTGTCACAATGAATGGTACAGGATTGTTTTTTTGTCTTTAAAGGGTATGTGTAGATTCCAAGTGGGCTCCAAGAAAAGAGGGGCAAAAACTATTGTGCCCTCAACCAGCATAAGAAAAACACTAGAGACACACTTGGTTTTTGTCAACATCTGATTTATTAAATGAAGGAAAATGCGTTTCCTGAGAGACAAGGAATGAGCAGGAGGAAAGCATAAGTGGTAGGATGTCTTGGGAGGCAGTGAAATGAGTTGCATGGGTACTTAGCACTGCTGGACTTTTGGACATCTGTGCAAACATGTAAGGATGGAGGTCTGGAATACCTGGTGGGGATAAGTAACCCTGGCATTAGAAAATGCACCAGGAAATGGGAAAACTCTGTTACCTTGTCTTTGAATTGCAGTATTTCTCAGAAGTCCTTTGCCCTTTTTCTGACCCATCAAAGCCCTGATCTGGAGGGTGATAGCACCTTAGGAAAAAGAGGTGAACCTGGGCAACTGGTGAAAGTGCTTGGAGAAAGTTGAGGGGAAGAGTCCCATAGGCTGTATTACCTGGTGCTTTTGGCTGGGATCACGAGCTGTGGCTATTTAGGATTTCTAGGCAATGCTGCTGTAGCTTTTCTGTTTACTGTCTCCATTCAGACTTGCTAAAATGCTTTCGTGTGGTATGTAATGCTCTGAGATTGAGCTTCTGTAGGTTTTGCTGCTCATGCCTCCTTCTTCAAATAGGCTTTCACTCTGCAAAGGAGTTATGACATAAAACTCATTAACATGATGTCTTTGGAAAAAGGCTGTTTGCTACTCCCAGATCACTGCTTTAGCCAGGCTGTGTTGGGTTTCCTGCTAAGACTGTAGTTCAAGTAGTGACAGTTGAAGTAAAAATACCCAGTGTATGTGCAGGAATGCTCTGATGTTCTGTAGTGGCCCAAACATGCTGTTACCATGCTTGAATTATGATTCCTTTTTTTTTTTCCCCTGGCTTGTGATTATTTCTTTCTGAGCCAGGATATGCTCTCTGACTTCAGTGGCACCTGAAGTTAGAGGTTTGGAATGTGTAAACTCTGCTGTGAGCAAGGTGCATGTGGCCACATGGAACCAAGCAGGGCTTGCTTTAAGCCATGCTGGCCTGTGTACATTACAGGGGACTCCCCAAATGTGCTGCACTGAGATAAACTCAGAGAAAAGGTGTCTGTGACCACATGTCCTTGTCCAGTCACACTGTATGGCATTTTATTGTATTTGCAGCCTGGTCAATAAACACCACGTGTGTTTGGGGCTCCTTCACGTTAGTCACTAGACAAACATCTACTCAGCAGTAGGCGTGCTCGGAAAAGCAAGCCTACGCTTCAAGAAATCATTTTTTGTGCATCTGACAGCACTTTTTGTGTATAATAATGGCATATTCTTTCCCATCCCCTTTCTCTTTTGCTTGATCCCACAGGGAGGTCATAATTCTGTGATTTTCACCAAACTCTGTTGCAATGCAAGTGAGTGTGATGTGATAAATTCAGCATTATGACGTCACTTCGTGATCACCAGCAGAAGATGGGGTATGTGGGAGCAAATCCGTGTGTAAATGCAGATCACTGTGATGAATGGTAGTCATGGGAAAAGGCCAAACAAGTGGGAAAGCCTTTCCTTGAGTGATATATTGGCAGTAAAGGCTTTCTGTGTCTCTGCTGTCAAATGTTTCTGGCACTCGCTGCTGCTGCAGAAGCTGCCTTGACACTTTCTGTACAAGTGTAATATACACTGTTGTGTTTGCTCACCCGTATATTACTTTTATATGTGGAATCTGATGTTCATCTGTGGAGCTTTAGTGTTATTAAACAAAGTATAAATATATTTAAGAGTCTTGGGTTATTTAGAATGGGGAATTGAGTATATAATGATGTAGGTTCTGAGATATTAGTATGCCTTAGGCATAAGCACTAAAGAAGTGTTGATACTAATGCTTACCCTTTGTACCCTTGGCTGTCCTTTAAATGCTGTGCAGATACAGTTCAGAATTTAAAAATGCTTTTACACAACTTCAGATAAATGTAAGGGTTTGTTTCTATTGCACTGATTAGTTTCTGAATTTACCATAACTAAAATATTGAAGATACTTTTCAGTGTGGAAGATTAAAAGAAGAAATATTATTGTATATATTTTAGTTTTGCCATTTTCTGGTGTTGTTACTCCTGAGTCATTCATGGGGGAACAGGAGAGCTTTGAAAACAGGCAAAATGGGTTTTTTTGTAAAACTATGGAGTTTATCAGCTAGACATGGACAAGTAAAGTTAGTAATTACCACATTTTTAGTCTGATAAAGTGTCAGGCTGGTAGTGTTCCATTAGCCATCTTTTCCAATCCAACAGTCAACATGGAGATCAACCTACAGAGAATAGCAGGGGATGGTGCAGTAACAGATATTGCTTAGTCATAACTTATTGAAGGTGGAATAGCCATGGGGGTGGAATTCTGGTCAGGATCTTGGGCCGGGTGGGTGCAGCAGACAGGGAAACAGGTGAAGAAACTGCTTAAGGTTTCACAACAGACCGAGCACAAGAGTTCATGAGTTCCTCCTTCCTACTCCAGCATTGGTGAGGATATTCTGTGGTTTGGGCAGCGTTTCCCAAACTTGCTGCCATGGGCAGCATCACTAAATTGTCAGTTCTCACTGAGTGAAAAAGAAAGTCCCTGATCAGCAGGTTGGGATGGTGTCTTTGCACAAAAGATTTAAAAGTGAGTGTTCAGAGTAGAAGTGGGTTTGGGGTTTTTGTTTGCTTGTTTGGATTTTGGGGTTTGTTTTGAAATGGTAAGGCAGTAAGTATTACAGATAATATTCTAAGCTTGATTTGCAATAAATGTCTTAAATCTTGAAATTATTTTACCCTGTTGATCTTAAATGTCTGAAAGTCATTGCGTTTCTTTGTTAACAAATTTGTGTTTGTGCTGCCAATGCTTTTATTAAGTTTTAGAGGAGGTTGTCTTCTTTTTTTCTTATTAATACTTTCATGGTCTTAAACTGTCAATACTGTAAATACTTACACATGTAAAATATTTGCATAATACCACTGTGATGTTGGGTTTTCTTTTTAGCCGTAAATGTTTGCAGGACTGGGATGTTGGTGTACTTCCATCACAAAATATTCTTATTCCCGTTGTTGTCTGAATTACTGTGTATTGAAATCAGTTTAAAAAATCCCTATAGCTGAGGGTTATCAAAACTTAAAGTGGTACATAAGAAGCTCAGAAGAGTTAAAATGTCAGGGCTAACTTTAATACTAGAAGGAAAAAGTTACTAATATAGGTTTCCTCCTGTGTTCTACAGTCTGTCCAGTGAAGATGCTGTGTGAGGCTGCTTTGAGATGCTAACAGGTATCTTGAACTTTTGGTTTTCCAGTGCAGCATCTCTAAGTAATATTTTGCTGTAGGAAAAGACTAAAATCTTGATTTTTTTTAGAAAGCATTTATTCACCTCTCCCCACACCCAAAACAAAATGCCAGCTGGTTTTATTTCCATAATTTCAAAGGTTTTCTTAAGTAGAAATAAATCTGGTTTGTCTTGTATCCTTAAAAATCCCCAAATTATATCATGATCATCTTTTCACAATTAAGTATGCTCTCATTATTGACATGCCCTCATCTCCACTGTCATTTTTATCGCATGTAGAGCTCCAGATTAGAGTAAAATTAGATTTTGACATACTTTAGCCACCTAGTGTACCCAAATGGCTGTGTCTAAACACATTGAGGGAAAACTGCTCCACAAAGAGCAGTGGGAAAGAAATTAATTTGAAATAGTTTTGGACTTCAATTAAAATATCATTATGGACAGATCCAAAAATGTATCAAATAGTCATATATAATTTAGTTTTGCTTTTGTTCCTAATTAAACAGGAAAATGCCTCTTCTAAAGGGAAAATACAAGATTGGCTTTAGTGGCTAAAACAAATAGTCAGGAGGATGTTTGTGACATTTGTACAGTGTGGCTGCTTTTGATTCTGGAGGCCCTTTCTGAAAATGGAGCTATCACATATATAAAAATATATATATTTGGAGTCACATCCAGCTTCTCCCATCCTGCAAAGAACATTTTTTATTTTTTTAATCTATAACTGGATCCCAAATCTATTATTAACATGTTTATGGGGAAAAAAAAAAAAAGCCTGAGATCTCATGCCAAATTAATTTCAGATGTTCCTGAATATTTAATGGAATTGGTCTTTGTTGTTAACTTTTAATCGATCCATTTGCAGAGCTGCCTTGCAAACCCAGGAACCAGCAGTGGTAATCTGTGACCTGAAAACTGATCACAGAAACGTGATGAAATTTCTCTGGCATTGTGGACCTTCTTTTAATACCCTGATGTGCAGAGCTCAAGGAATTCATCCCTCAGCCGAGCGCTCGGCATCCCTCTCCACCCCAGCACTGTGACCCCCTAAGGCAGAGCCGCCCTGCAGCCACATTTCCTTCACAATTTGTCAGTGTCACCATTCACGGCTGGCAGGGTCTGCACACAGTGCCCGAGGTTGTGCTTTCCCCTCTCTGGTAGCCTCAGCCTTGCCTTTCCCCAGAGCTGGGCTCTCCAGAGTCTGGATTCTGGCACACGTTGCTCCCCATGAGGCTGTTGGTCCAACGGCTGGAATTGCAGAGCTGTCTGTCAGGGGTCTGGAGCGAACCTTAAATTGCCAGCAGCAAATTTCTGCCCCCAGATAAACCTCAGATGGTCAAAATGCATCTAGATTTCTAATCCCATTATACAGCTTCATGACAATCAAAACACACTGGTCTGTCTAAACCCTCTTCTGCTGTCTAGAAACTTAAGCGAAAATTGTAGGCATTTAATCTGCATTTTCAATTGCTGTTCTTCTTAACTTTTATCTTTAATCCACATCTTATTACTGCTACTGCAGTTACTCACCCAGTCAAGTAACAGCCCTGAGAAATCTGGAGGTTAGCAGTGCTCTAGCAAGTTGTGAAGTGCAAAGAACAATTTGCACAATGCAGTGCTAAAGACGATGTAATAGAGATCATCCTACTTAATAGCCTGTTTAAATCCTTGACAACTTACAATAGTAGATCACTCTCTTCTGAATCCAAAGTTTAACTTCTCCTGCATTGTAATTTTATAGGGAGAAGAAGTGGGTGACAGTTGGCGACACATCCCTAAGGATTTACAAATGGGTACCAGTAACAGAGCCTAAAGTGGATGATGTAAGTATCCTGCAGTATCTTGCTTTTTCAAGATGTAGATGCTCCTGTTTAAGCACAGTCAAAAGAAATATTCTTTGATTTTCACTGAGCCTTTAAGCTAAGACTGGTGCGGGTCTTGCAAGCTTCAGGGAGATGTTGATCTCTACAGCAAGTGATGTTGATGGGTCAGCGTGTGACAGTCTCCCTGGAGTCAGCTGGGATCAGTTCTCAGATAACTGCTAAACATGCAGCTGAAACCGAGTTTGAAACCTTTCTCTAACTAACTGGGAGGCAGGAAGGGTAAGTTTTAACATGGATTATTTTCCCCCTCTTTCTGCCTGATGATTTAAAGAAAGTAGCTGGTTTGGAACAGGGCAGAAAGCATATTCCATGTGTGTGTCATTGCTGTTCTGCTCAAAAATAGGTTGCAAAAACACTGACATGAGGGTAGGTATATCCTGTGGCACTGCAATCACTTGTATTAAGATGTCCAGCCCAAGTGATACAGCAACGCATGCTCCTGTTGTCATGTGTGTTTTCCCTTGATAAATATTCTGTCTGTGCTTCATGTTCATGTTCTTTGTGTGCACTCTTCATGTGGTATAAAAATAAGTGTAAAAATCAAAGTCGATAGGACTTACAAATTGGTTTTTAAAATCATTGTTTCTCTCATCTTATAAATTGTACTGTTGTGATAGAGAGAGCACTAACCCGTGATACCACAGTAAATAAATGATTCAATAGAGAACATATCCTAAGTTTGGTACTCCTTCCTTGGGCTGTCACCAGCTTTTACCTTGCCTGAAATATGAGTGAAGGCCTATCTGGATGAAAACTTCTACGTTAATAGATGTGCAAAATGGTGGTTTTTCAGACAAGACAGTGTCATGACCTTGTCTTACTCAGACGCCAAATTTAAGAGCTTTTTTTTTTTATTAGGGTTGTTTTAACTGAGTTTGTTTCTTTCTGTACTTTGTTGTCCCACAGATTTCAGGGACTGTCAGGCTTGTGGTCAACCTCGAGGGTTTTTCCAGTGCTTGGGCAGCATCTCTGTAAAGTTCCCTCTTGGGAATTGGGAAACCTGTTCATTCTTTCTAGTTGTCAAATGTTTGGTCTTGATTTTATTATTTGTAGTACATAATGGGGCAAAATTGTGCTATCCATGTGAGAGGGAGTGCAGGGTTTAGGATGTTCAGGCTCATGGCTTCTGGCAGTTGTTTTCCTGCTGTTCAGCTGTGCCTGCAGGATGGGTGCTGTGGGATGTGGGAACAGAATTTCTGAGTGAGCTTCTGGATGAATTTTCAAGGTCACTGCTACCCAAAGTCAGGTTCTCTGTTATGGAGAATGGGTTTATATAATGGTCTCTATGTGCATAGTTTAATTGTGTTTTCTGAGCCATCATCTTTAGGTTGAGGCTCCAGATTTGCTGAAATTGGGACACTTGTTTAAGACCAGTTACATTGACGTCCTACAGTCACATTCTTTGCATTTCAAGTAGTGGCTGTTGTGCAGCTGCAGTTGTTGCAGGCTTGATGTTGCAAGGTTTCTGTCCTATTGCTCTGGAAGTTCTCACAAATAACACAAGCATGTATATTTTAACAATAAATACCAGGTAGGGATAATTTCAGCTACTAAATTTTGTTGTGAACATCCTTTTATATCCGATTTCATCCACTGTGAAGGACCACACAGTATATTTGCTTTTCACTAAAATAGGAGAACGGGACCATCCCTATTTCAAATGGAAGTTGTCTTTGATTTTGGTGAACAGAAATTAAATTACTTTCCCCCTCATGTGTTGCTCCTAAGATGCTTTTGACATTTCTCTGCACTACAATTAGGTTGGCTCTTTCTCCTACTGGTTGTGGAAGGCTGTTCTGGAACCTCACCACTTCGATGGTTAAACCTCTTTAAAAAACACTTCTCAGCTTAAATTGCTCACAGTCATTTTCAATATTTCTTTTGTGGCAAAAGTGTCCTTTTTACCTTTAAAAAATAACAAAACCAAACCTGAGAGAGAACATGACCCCTCTGACCTTTCATTTTGCAAAGGTAAAGAAGTCCATGTGCTCTCACCTCTGTTTCATGCATCAGCAAGTAAAATCTGGCTTCTCTGAAGTAAAAATACAATTTAGAAATAAGCTTAATAATCTGTTTAAAAAAGAGAGAGAAGTCCCTCCAGATATCAGTTGTTGAATTTCTTCTGCA
Source organism: Erpornis zantholeuca (assembly GCA_013400515.1). Classification (NCBI taxonomy): domain Eukaryota; kingdom Metazoa; phylum Chordata; class Aves; order Passeriformes; family Timaliidae; genus Erpornis; species Erpornis zantholeuca. The sequence goes on from VZTN01026444.1 coordinate 161,911, forward strand.
GTCTTCGACAATATCTGATTGTGGTTCAGTTCCTTCACTCGTTGGAGGACAGTCTCTGTCTGAAAGGATGGGCTGAGACCATTCTTCCTGGAGTCAGGCTTTTAATTGTCTCCTCAGCAGGCAGGATCTCCAAAAGCAGTGCAGCTGGCTCTTTTTCCTGTGAGACTGATTACGTCACCTCCTAATTGCAAATGCTGCATCCCTTAGCAGGCACAGATTCCCCACGTGATGGATTCCATGGTCCCTTCCTTTGTCTTAATCCTTGTGGGTTGGGAGCAGGTTGGGACCTACAGTTCACACAGGGCTGTCGTGCTTGTGCTCTTTGGTTTAGGTCAATCTGATTTTTCTTAATCCATCTTGCAGTTTGAATGAAGAAACAGTGTTAGTTGTAGAGGAGGAGAAGGTGAAAATTGTGAAACTGTGAGCTGTTCTTACAGAAGTGCTGAGTGGGGAGGGTTTTACACAGCAGCATGGATTTCTCTGCGTGGCTGTAGTCTGATTTGTGTGTGGTACCTTTTGTTTTGCAGAAAAATAAGAATAAGAAGAAGGGCAAAGATGAAAAATGTGGCTCTGAAGTGACCACTCCAGAGAACAGTTCCTCCCCAGGGATGATGGACATGCATGGTGAGTGGGAGAAGGTCAGATCCAATTACCCTCTTACACTGCTGTGAAAGTGTAAACCAGCAACCTCAGATTCTGCATTGCTCCAATGTATGGACTTGAATCAAAGTGAAAACAGCATCAAATACTCACTTGGTACCTTAGACTTATCTTCTGTGGATGTACTAACAGTTGTTTAAATGCCATTTATATTTGGGCTGTGAGAGTGAGGGGAAAAATACTGTTAGTGGAGCTAAATATGAAAATAAAGTTAGAAATATCTATCATTCAAAGCACTGCACTCAGGTAAAGTAATAACTCTGTTGAGTTTGCTGCTTGAAGAACCAAAAGACCTCCAAAGCCTCAGTGGTACCTACTATAATTTAGGCAGGGTTTGTACTTATTAACTCTCTAACTGATTAAGGTCAAGAGAACCTCTGGTTCTGTGGTGCCTTCCTTCTGCTGCAGCTCAATGAATTAACTGCTCAAGAAAACATTTTTTATTTGCCAGTCAGGCACTATGAGGTCAATTATATTTCATTTTAATTTTTTTTTTGTGAGTGTTAGCCTTGTGTTTATTACAGAGCAGCTTGCAGAGCCCATCTCTGCTTCAGGTTTTTACCTTCTGGATGTTTGGATAACAATTATGGCTGAGAACGCAGCACTGTTCAAGCTGATAAGAGAAGATGACATTTTAGTGGGTTGTAAATTTTTAATTTCAGTTTTATTTGCATTTGTGTTGCCTCATGGTTGCTTTTTGCTTCTGCTGACAGAAGTGTGGGCTTGCAGTTAAAGGAGTGAGCAGGGGTTTCGCAGACCTGGATTAGTTTTTCATCTGTTTCAAACCTTTTAACTTTTGCTTGATCAAATAATTTAATTTTTTTAAGTCTTGATTCACTCATCCAAGGGGTGAATGTACTACTTGCTTTTTTATCATTTATCCCCAGTGTTTTTAACTGTACAATTTCACACTGTACAATTTAATGATAAAGTTAATCTGATCTGACTTCAGGCTGCTCTAGAGAGAGGTGATCCCACCAGCAGCTCTGTGTTCCTGAACTCCTTTGGATGTAATAGTTGTACAGATGCAGAAGGAGGTGGATTGATTTGTATTCTATTTAATTCACAATGTTTTGAAGGGTTAGTTTTCTTAAGGGAGCAGGAACTTCCCTCTTGGTTATCCATGGGTGTTAGTCTGGCTTAGGAAGTTGTACCCCACTACTATCTATTTTAATTTATTTATTATAAAATAATAGCTGAGCTGCTTAAACCACTGTCACAGGGAGAGGGCACAGGCAGAATATTTCCTGTTATCTACAAATCTGTGCTGCAGAAGATTCCTGTGATCCAAGTCTATGAGGGCTAGAAAATATTCTGGACAATTACTACTTAGAAACTATTGATATTGGGACTGGATGTTACATTTTACCTTGAAGAGGTTTTGGGGTTGGTTTTTTTTTTTGACCTTCAGGACACAATTTAAAAAATACCTGCTCATCTGAACATTGGAGTGATGGGTATTTGTAAATCTGCAGCATGAGCTTACTTAGCTCTGTGTTGTATGAGTTCAGTTGATCTGGTTTACTCATACTATAAAATTCTGGGTTCTTTTGGATCAGATCTGAGTAAACCACTCTTTAATGGATAAAATCAGTTAAAATTAGATTTTTAGTAACTGCTTGAAAACTCTGTAGGCTGGTGTGGAAAAAAGTTGGATGTGTAGTGTGAGTCTGAATGATTGGAGTTGATCCCTAATGAGCTAAATTCCATCATGCGTGATCAGGGAACAATGTGGAAGAACCAAGGTGTGCTTTGTATCTTGTCAAATCCAACTTTGTTGCTTTTCACTCTTCTGTTAACAGATGACAATAGCAACCAGAGTTCAATAGCTGATGCTTCTCCAATAAAACAGGAGAACAGCAGTAATTCCAGTCCAGCACCAGAGCAGAACTTGGCAACACAAGCAGACGGCACTGAAGTCAAGTCTGACGAAACTCAGGCAGAGGCAAAGGAGCAGCCTGGTTCAGAAGGTGAGCTGGGAGGGCCATCTGAAAGCCAAACAGAAAAAGTTACCCTTTAGTGTGTTATTTATTTGCTTATCCACTTTAAGTACTGGAAAGTAACCATTTGAGAGAAATGGTTTCTGAATTCTCAGCATTTATGTGAAAATGGGCCACAGTTTCTCTGACCTACTAGTGATCTTTCATACAACTGGAAAGGTCACACTGACATTCAGGGTTTTTTCAGAGAGGAACAAACAAAATACTGGGGTATTGTTCTCAAATCTCAGCCTTGAAAGAAGAAATAATTTAAAATCATCTTTGAAATGGCTGTTACCATGTAATCACACAAATCCTGGAAGGTATTATTTTGTGTAGATCTCTGGATGTTTGCTCCCTAGTGTGACAGTAAAATAGAGGTGAGATACATTGAAATTACTTTTTTAATTGTGTAAACTATAATTGAAGCTTTCTTTTCTCTTAATCCTGCTAGCTACTTATTCAAAAGTTAGCTCTGAGTTCTGTCCTAATTTTCTAAAAGCATTACAAGATTCTATTGCAGTTGTGCACAGATTAAAAATACATGTGGGTTAAGAGATTGATCTGAACCTCACTCTTCAAGTGGCATTTTGGGTAATTGAAACATGATCTGTATTTATATTCTCAGAAAGATAACTTTCTTTGTCCTATTATGACAGGTAAGAGATGTCCTTAACACCATTCTAACGATTTGGTTGTGGAATTCTTCCCATACCAAAGCAATTAAATTATGTCCTCCTGATTTAGTTCTTCACTCAGTAGATCCATTGACCAGTTTAAATTTAGAACTTTTATCTTCGTAATGCCTGAGTGGTGAAATATATTAAGTGTTGTCACTGTTAACTGGGGTTAAAATTTGACAACAGAGCCATCACCAAATTGGAATAAATCAGAACACCATTTCCTGTAAAGAAAATCTCCACTTGCATATTTGGTAAACAGTAAGGATTTACTCCCAGATCTAATATTGTCTGAACCTGCTTATTGAAGCTGTTACATAGCATACATGTTCCCCTGGCTAAATTTAGGTTCAGGGAAAATCATACCAAGTCCTCTGGATTAGTTCCAGAGCCAGTTATTGTAAAATGAAAGGGAGACATAATGGCAAAAAAACCCTGTTATTAATGTGGGGTTTTTCAGCTGGTTAAATGTTGTGTTAAACAATTTATTAAACATTTATCTACCTTGTTGTGATCAATCAGAACCCTGCAATTGGGACATTATTCAGCTGGACAGGGTTAATGACCTTGCAAGTGTATCTCATTTACTCCACTGAAATCAAGGAGGTTCCTGTAAGCCAGTTTGAGTGGTCAGAAATGCTTAATGAGGAATTCTTAAATAAGGTGGATTCAAAGCATTCTGCTGTGTGAACAAGTCCTGCAGGCATTGGAATAGCTTGAGTCTTGGTGGTTTAAGGTTTGGATCCCCTTGGCCAAAGGTCAGCAGCAGCATGAGTGTTTCATCAGGAGCAGCTGGAAGAGAGATGGTGATGAGCTGGGGGAGATGGGCACATGGCAGAGTGCTCCTCAGCTCAGAGACTTACACAGCAAAAATCCAAACTCACATTTCTTTGGACCCTTGGGACTTGTTTCTTTATCAGCATGAAGATGCTTTTCTGGTGAGACATGGACAGGAAGAGGATTCTGCCCAAGTTTGCTGAATGTGATCTTTGAGATGCTCATCTTGGGCGTCACTTGGTCTTGAATTCAGAAATGCTTTTGATGCTTTTTTTACAGTACACCACAAAAATATCCATTACTCACTGCTTATGGCATCTTCGTTAACCAAAGCTGTCCAGCAATTTTGTTTGATCTTGCATTTCTCTTCATCTGGAATAAATTCATATGTTCCTTGGGTCAGGGATCTAGGAGTACATTTTACATGTCCCTGTCTCCTGTTTAATGGGTGCTTTAACCTTGAGTCTTTTGTAAGTCTTGTTTTGAGAGAGAGAAAGGTTTAAAAAAACAACCAATCAACAACAACAACAAAAAAACAACACAGTGAAAGCTGGAAGCAAGTAACAGCTGTAATAGGCTGGAGAACTTCTTCACACCTTTCACCAGAATTAAAAATTTAGTGGTTAAATAGTTAGCTGAATTTCTAAATTCTATCTCAAAGGTAGTATCACACACAAAAAAAAAAATTTTAAATATATGGCTGAATTTTGATTCAGGTAACTTTATTCTCTCTGCTTAACCACAGGTTTTTAGAGCCATTAGTTGTGACAATTCATCCCTTCTGCTTCTGGTTTGAAGGAATTCCCTTGCAGTCCGGACTTGTTCGCTGAGGGCCTTGTGTGAGGCTGTGCAGGAGCTTGGCTCCCTCTAGGGTCTGATCCCAGGGTCTGTGCTCCAGCAGCAGGAAGGAAAAGCTCTGGCAGCAGCCAGGTTGTGATCCTGGAGTTTGAGCTTAATTCACCATATTTGTACACTTGTTATGTGTGCTTTCATTAATGGTTACGATGTGGGTGAAATATGTGTGCTGGGGATGTTGCTGATGGGAAGGAGACATCCTGGAAAGCTCCTGCTGAAAGCTTTCATTTGTTTGTTTAAAATCATTTCTTGATATTTCAGATACCTCTGATGAACAGAATTCACAGTCTTCAATGGAGAATTCCATGAATAGTTCAGAGAAAGCAGAAATTCAGTCCTCTGGAGAAAATGATTTAATTACAGAGGCATCTAAAAACTCTCAGGTAAACTTCAAGTGCAAAAGTCAGATTACAATGGATCTTGGAAAAGTTTATTTTTACTTAAAAGCGAGTGTAAGGAGGAGAGTTTTGTATTTCCATTCATTTCCTAAGTGGGGACAGTAAAGCAGCTGTAAAGTCTTAAATGTGTCTGTACCTGGTCTTGTGGTGCAGGTGACTGGCTGCTCGAATCTCACAGAATTGGAACAGTAAGACCAGACTGGTTTTCTCAGTTTCTTAAACCAGACCATGTTTTTAAGGGAATATTAACATTTTACATAAATTGCTTGGAACAAACCTACTGGACCCTTTGAGTACCATTCAGAAGTAAAACACCTTCTATAAAGGTAAATGCTTATGGCAGTTAGGAGAGTTAATTTGGGGATGTTTTCACTGAAACACTGAAAAATTCTGGGTGGGTGGGAGGAAGAAATTATCCTTGCAGTTGTGCCCTTCTCAGGGCAGGACAAGTCCAGATCCTCCTGGTTTTCCTGTGTGGTCCTTGGTTTCAATGCACTCTCTATCGAGGCTGTTCCTTGGAATATTCACTGGGGGTTTTAGCTTGGAGCTAGAATTTTGCTCTTTGTAGACTACATACAAGAAGTGCAAAGATGTTGAGGTAAGATGTAAGTAGAGGAGTGACTTCAAGCAGCACTGGGACATGTTCTAGCATCCAGGGATGCTTTGTCTGGGACACATCACACACTGGGGAATTTGTGGGTGCTGTTTGTTTGATGTTTATGGTGCCTGAACGTCAGTGCAATGATAACGTGGCTGTTTTTCTTTTCCTCTCATTAAGGACTCTGAAGGAGTGCCACCTTCTAAAAAGATGAAAGTAGAGGCTTCCCAACAAAATGTTGAAGAGATTTAGACTATAGATTTTTCTGGTCAGTTTTTATGTAAGGTACATCAGTGGGCTTAATTATAGAACAACCTTACTTAAGCATCTTCTCTTGGATGAGGACAGAACTCCTAACTTTTCAAGTTACCAAGCAAAAATCCAAGAAAGCCTAACAAAGGTTTAACTTCTCAGACACTGAAAACTTTTTCCTGTGAAACAAACATTGAGAACTTTTAAGTTACTGTCTCTGAAATGGTTGGAGTAAACAACTCAGGAGGGGTCTACGCACTGTTTCTAAAATCAAAATTACAATTATGTTGCTGCTGTATATTTTTTTTTTCATTTCTCTATTTAACATTGTAAGATATTTAAGGATGGTACAGGTCAGGTATTAGCTTTCATGTGAAGTTCATTGTTCTGGCGTGACGTCTGCTTTTGTTTTGTGCCTTGTGTTCTGAAAACAGTGCTAACTTTTAAAAGTTGTTTTGCAACTGTCTCCTTTGCAAAGTGGCCTATGTTTGCATAATGCCATGTAGTAAGGCTTTTTTTTTCTTTTTCTTTTTTGTTTGGGGTTTTTTGTTTCATTTTTAAGTTTTAAATCCCTGGTGCTTAAATTTTTAAACAACTACAAATCAGGAAGCCATTTTCACTCTTGGAGTCCAAGGAGAAAAAGGAGCTTGATATTTTATTTTAGCAGCTATAGTGGAGATCTTTTATTGAATGCATGGCATTCGCAACTGTAAATTTGGTCTTCTAAATACTTAACTTCATCAGAAGTTAACATGATCTGTTTACCATTTATAGTCCAGATCTGAATAGATACTATAACACAGGCACTTAAAATACTTACGTATTAGGTCCAGATCTCTGTACTGGGTACAACTTGCTTTACAGAAAAGTTCCACTATGTACATAAATAGGATCAAAGGGATTGATGCACAGTGAGTTTATTTTCAATTGGTCTTTTTTGATATCATGTTTTCACTGAACTGGATTTCATTGTACTGTTTCATTACGAGATGTTTACTTCTATGTTCCAGGAAAATACTGTATTGGGGAAGGGGGGGGTTCCTTATTCTCTTTCAGCAAGTCTTGTAAATAAGCCTTGTTGTTTCCATAGTCCAGTTCCTAACCCTGGTTAGGAACGTTCCTTCTCTTCCAATTACGTTGAAGTGTGCTTATGCTAATTAAACTGATGGAAAGGCACAAGGTAGGTGCAGCTCCCCTCAAATTCCTGGCAAGCAGAAGTGTGGAACCCTCTGCATCAGGTCACGAGGGTCTGGTCTTCCAGTGGGCTTTGTACTTCCAGGGAATAAACACCCGGTGTTGGTGGAACCTCTGATCCCCCACTTCCATTTACACACCTCCATCCATGTGTCCACACGTGCTGCTGGATTGGGCCCTTGCTCTGCCTTCTCCTGGTGTGGGAGATGGAACTTGGAATTGCAAATAAGATCTCACAGTTCTCGAAATGGTTGCGTGTAGTTTGTAAGCTGAAAACCTGTAAATACTTTTTTAAACGAAACAAAAGAAGTTGCTTCCAGTTGATAACGTTTTTTTCATAAATTAGGTCTTCGTGAAGCTTATTTAGGTCTGAGTTCTCCAATAGTGAAAATGGCTTGCCCTTAGACTACTGCATTACGTTTGCAATTACCACTTTATTAGGAAAAATAATAAGGAACTGGGGGGAGGGAAAAGGGGAGGGACGAGCGGGGAGCCAATACTGACCTTCCATAAGATGTTTGTAGGATTGAACCCAAATAACCTATGACACTCAACTTTTCCTTTATGTTGAAATAAATCGTTTTGGATTTTAACTGAATAAAATTTGATTGCAAATCATTCATGAAAACAGCGTGCTCCCTAATAAGATTTTAGGATTTCTGGTTTGATCATGAAGTCCGTTAACATTCTGAAAATAAAGAAATGAGGAGCCAAAAACTGAATTTGCACAATATATGCAATGAAACGCTAGAATTCTCTCTTGAATTGTGTATATGCCTAAAATGTGGATAACTGGTCCATGACGATTGATTCGTATGTATATTACATTCAGATTTAAGTGATATTTTGTGAGAAGTTCTATTGATATATTAAATGGGCAAATCTAGAAAGATTCAAACTTTTAAATATTTTTGATTTACTAACTTTTCGTTATTCTTAATGCTAAAACAACAAATTGACGCCACCTTTGACAAGTAGTTGTGTTTACTAATCCCTCTCTTCAGGTGCATTGCAGCAAGCTTTTAATTTTCATTTTGTAGATGTTTCCAAGGGAGTAAATAGACTTTTCATTTAGGAACTAATTCCTGTGCTTTAGGAAGAAATAAAATATATAAATAGCACTAAAAATACCTCAAATTTTTCATTAGATAGAAGCGTTTATTGGCATTATTGACATCAACAGGTTTAATTATAAACTTCTTTTTCTCTCCTGTGGCTTCTGCTCAGAACTGTTCATTGTTCTGTGGCTAATGAGACAAGGCATCATAACCATCTTCCTAGAGGCTTTATTTCTGAGGTAGAAATCCTTTATTTACAGCTTCTACAGAATGCATTCAGATCTTTTATTTTAACCAGAGATTCTAGTGACAACAGACAACTGAACAAGCAGATAGATTTGGGTTCCTTAGACCTGTTATTGTCAGTCTCTGAGGAAAGAGACTTTGACATTATCTGGTATAAAGAAATCCAAAATAGTGTATAAGACTGTTATTAGTCTTTTTTTGAAGTGCCTGATAACATTTATGGGCCAACGGATGTGATTGAACACATTTTAATGCCAGAAAGTACAGATGGGACCAAACCAGAACATGGAATTCAAATCCACCTGAGGTTTGAAATCACATCTAAATCCAGCTTTTTTTGGCTTGGACCTATCTCTACCCAAAACTTGTTTTATGAACTCACTGTATAAGGGTTTATTGAAAGCATTGAGAGGTGGAGCAGGAGGAGAGATGTAATTTTTTTCAAGATGACTGAAAGTTCTCATACAGCTGACGTTTTAGAAATAGTGCAAATATCAAGAAGTGCTTCCTTGCTACAATGCTGAATGTTGGAGCTTCAGTTACAAATAAATAAATAAGTTAACAAAAAAAAAAAAAAGGAAAAAAAAAAAGGAAAAAAAATAAAAAGAAACTAGAAGCAAGCGAGTAATTTAGCTGAGTTTGTGGAACACGTGGGAAGGCCTTCCAGATAATCAATTTACTCAGCCAAACATTTTATAGCAGAACTATTCCTTGGAATTTTTATGCTTGGGAAAGTAGTTGTTAAACATTCCAAAAAGTGCTGGCACTTACAAAACAACAACAAAAATAAAAATCAACAAGGCAGTATAAAATAGCGGTTTTGGGTGGCTATCTTCATACATAAACATTGTCATGTTTTGGAATGTTCTTTATATCTAAGGGCCTGTTAGAAGGTGTAACAGATTTTGTTTTCTTCAATACCTAATCGTTTTCCATCTTATGATTTGTGTGTGTGTGTGTTGTACAGCAGTATAATTTTTCACTTATTTATTCCATCGGTAGTTATGGTTTGTACAATGTACAATGGTTTCATTTCAAAATAAAATAAAAAATCACAACATGAATGCTGTGTGAATAATTTTTATCCAGAAACTTAATCTCAGTTTGATTTTGGTTTTTAAATTTTTTTTTTTAATTTTTTTTTTTTTTTTGAATTTGCAATAAATTTCTGTTTTTATAAATGGTATTTTAAAATGTGCATTCTCTGGTGTTGTCTCATTTGGTAATGTGTAAAATGATCCACCTTTGAGCAGTCCAAAGGTAATTGATAATTGTGTGGTGGGGCAGGGGCAGGTGGTGGTTGTAAGAACAACAAACAGATACAGCCAATGTAATTACAGCAATCTGCAGAATAATTTGGTGATTTGAGATAATTCAAGTACCAAATTCCTCGTTTGGTGCTCGGTTAATGTGTTGTGGTAACTGAAATTGGAGGGGGAGGGAAGGCAGAGTGTGGAAACGTGCTTCACTTTGGAAACGAGCGCGAGTCTGATGCTTGCAAGGGTAAAACTCAGAAGAGTTTTGGAAAGATTCCTTACATTCAAGATGGATATAAAGTGTCCGGCTTATTTTTAGTGTTCCGTGTGCTCTGTCCCAAGGTGGCCTGGAGTTCCAGAGGCAGCAGGACTGGGCTGCTGGCTCTGGCTCCCAGAGGGGCGAGCCCTAGCCCGCTCCCACCTTGGCTCTGTTGCCTCCCTCCCATTCACCGGGGTGCTCGTACCATCCTCGGCAACCCCTTACATTCACAAACCTGGGAAGGAAACTTTTGTAGTTTGGTTTCTTCTCCAGATCAGTGAATTAAACCACGAGAACACATACCAAGGAGTTTCATACGGGATGGAACTGGAGAGAGAGGAAAGGACAGGTAGAAGCAAGGCTGTAACTCAAGCTGGGTGCCAGAAGGAAGGGCCTCTGAACAGGTAAGGCTTGTGCCAAGGAGGGAGCAGCAGCAGCCTGGAGCAGGACACAGCTGGAGGTTGTCCCTGTGGTTTCCTGGCAGCAGGACAGGCATGCACGGCTGGGCTGGACTCCCGCACTCAGCCCCAGCCCTGGGTGTGAGTAAGATTCCTTGAGCTCTTTCCCTCATCAATATGGGAATGCTTATCTTCCTGTCTACAGATTCGGGAGGATAATCTCACCACTAAGTGGTGTGCAATATACTGTGGGCATTAAACAGCTTGGCTGTTCAGTGTGTATTACAGTAGAATTCTGAGTTCTCCTCCTGTGCTAAAAGCCTGTTTCAAGGAATTGATGATGTTCCTTGAAGGAGCACCCTCAGAAGCTGGTAGCCTGTGTTTTGCCTTGCACTGTGGATTGATGAAAAGCTGTAAGAAAATACAATCAAAAGATGATGTGGCCTCTTAGTGTTTCCCTGTGCCTCCTGGAATTCCTTGCTGTGGAGGAGGAGGGAATTGCTGGCAGTCTTGAACTGTTACTGATCACCTAAATCCTCATCAAAGGAGGCAAACCAAGAGGTCTGTCTCAAAAATAAGTGGATTTATTTTAAGGGATGCCCCTTTCCTTGCATCTGCTAGAGGAAAAAACCCTGAACTTAATTATTAATGAGTAGCTATAGCTTAAGGCAGCTGCCCTTTCTTTAAATGATGGTGTACTCTTAACTCTCCCTAGAAAATTGCACTGCTACCTGATGACTTTGACAAGTTACCCCTCTTTTCCTACAGGGGGAAACACGTGTGACTTGTTCAGAGTTCAGTGAGGTCAATGTACTGGTTGTTGTCATGGAAGTGCTTTATACAGTTCTGCTACTGATGCGATTTTTTTAGCTCAGGTTTAGTTCTTGACAAACTACATGGGAGACTTTTAATAGGTGTTGTTAAACTGTGGATGTTGTTTTGAAGTGTGTTAATATTTTGTACTTAAAATATTCTCAGAATGCCTTGCTGGGAGGCAGCACTTTATTTTTCTTTTTTTAAAGCAGATGTTAGTATAAAGTAGCAACAACCAGCTTTCAAGCTAAATATGAGAGGCCTTTTCTTCAGAATTTGTGTCATACGTAATGCTGACTAAGAGCTAATTTTGGTTTTTAAAGATCTGAGACAGCTCTCGCATGATGTGATCATTCCTTACTGTTGCTTTCATATGTGGGGAAGTGTTTGACCTACCACTCCTCCCCTAAACACAGGGATCAGCCTTGATTCCATGCTAATGGGGAATGTCAGATCATTGCATGGGCGTAATTGGGATATTGCACAGATGCCTCTTTTCTCTTCGCCCAACACTTGCTCTCAATCTCTTACATCTCCCTTCATCTTCTTTCTGGTTTAACACACCAGAAAAAGCAGCATGTGGCTATTTAATATTTGGAAGCTTTTTCCCTCCTGAGGGTGGCTATGTAGAAGAACCTGGTTTTTTTTAATTTTAAGTGTTAGGTCCTAGAACTGAAATAATATATGCAATTAGTATAAATGCTTTGGAATATATTTTCTAGGATCTGACTGCTCTCCTAGTTGTGGAGGTTTGCACTACAGGGCAAGTTTGAGATCTTTTCTCTTGACTTTGTGTGCACATCTTTGTGCTGTAGGATGATGCTCTCTCCCCACACTGGTCCTATTGCCATACTTTTATGTTGACCTACAGGATCCATTGCTTCCTTTACGCTTTTGAGAAGGATGAAATCTGATCTTGATGTACCCTGGAACAATTGTGGTTCCTTTTCATGTGGCACAGAGCAGGTACTGGGTTAGGTGTGAGCCACCAGCCTGGCAGCAGAAGCTCCATGTCCTGACCTCTCTGTGACTCTGCAGGTTTCCAGCTTCTCTGGCTGCCCTGGCTTCTTGCAGGCTACTTCTGGAAAATAATAAGCAATTTATTGTATTAAAGACAGTTGAAGTATTTCTAGTGCAACCGCTCTCTCAACATTCTTCAGTCAGTTATGGGCTATCATCTACATCTCGCGTTCCTAAGAGTGCCTTAAGTTTAGGGATGTTTTCCATAATCGTTACGGCTGGAAGGGACCTCTGAAGAGTCCAGCCAGGCTCACCTGGAGCAGGTGACACAGGAAAGCATCCAGGTGTGTATGGAATGTCTCCAGAGAGGGAGAACCCACGGCCTCCCAGGGCAGTTCCAGTGCTCTGCCACCCTCAACAAAGGAGTTCTTCCTCACGTTGAGGTGAAACTTTTTGTGTTTTAGTTTGGTTTAAAAAAAGAAAAAAATTGTCCTGCTGGATGGAAGTCCCCGCTGGATCACTTAAATCAGCCAGCCTCAGAAGGAGTGGGGACATTCCTGGCACAGGACAGCAGCAACGCCTTCCCCCCTTATTTATTTATTTTTTTTCCTCTTGGCGATCCTGTTGGAAGCTCGGGGTGTCCCCCGTTCCCTCGCACGCCGGTGCCGCGGTGCCGGCGGGGGCAGGGCGGCGGCGGGGCCGCTCCGTCTCCTTT
>VZTN01026444.1:175311-265553 GCA_013400515.1 Erpornis zantholeuca
CCGTGTGAGGGGCGGGGGCGAGGCCGAGCGGGGATCTCCCCCCGGCCCGAGCCGAGCTACACGCGGGGTTTCGGTGCCGCTTTTGTTTTCAGCGAATTGGGGGATCCTGGCGGGTGCTTTTCCGCAGGCCCGTGGTTCGGGGTGAGCGGGGGGCTGTCGCTACCCCCCCCGCCGTGAGGGCTGAGGGATGGGGTCCCGCTGGCCCCGGCTGGCTGCTGGTGCCGCTGGAAACCCTCAGCATCCCGCGGCCAGGCTGGGAGCGAGTGGAAGCCTCTAGTGCTGAACAGAAAACTCTTAAAGGGCAAAGTGCCCCGCTCGATGTGAAACCGGGCCAATTTTCCTTCTTCCCTTCCCCAAATTTTATTTTTATAACGAAGTCAAGCAAGCGGGCTCTGTTGCTGTTTCCTTTGTTCCTGTGGTGGCTGCAGCTGGCAGCAGCACTTCCTGGGTTTATCTGCACCTTTTGCTCAGACTTTGGTTGTGCTTTTCATCTCTTCAATAAGGCGTTATATTCACATTTATCCCCTTTGTCTGTCATCCAAAATGGAGGCAGAGCTGTGGAGTAGAAGTGTTTTGGAAAGATGTGTGTCTGCTCGAGTCTTTTGTTCCGTGTGATATAGCAGAAACCGGATCCAATCTGATGTTCTCTGCTGAGTGTGTTTTGGAAGTTGATTAAAAGGGCTGATGGAAAATGCCTCTTGGCATATCAACGGAAATATTTCGTTTCATCTATAGGAACCACTTTAGCTTGCTAAAAGAAAATTAACTTTGCCCACCCCAAATTCCTCTATTTAAGTATTGCTTAATGAAGAGGAGACAATAGACGTGTCTGTTCTTTATAGTGATGAGAAGATGTAACTTAATCTTAAAATTTTGATAATATTGGCCAAGCATGTTATTAGTTATTGGAGAGAGACCAAACCTCAGATAAGGTGTGTGCAACAGTGGCCATAAGTACTTTGCACTTACAAAAGAAATAAAAATGTAAGCCTCAATTAAAAATTAATCTATCTGCCTTTATTGTACAAGCTGGGAGGAACTTGCAAAGGAATCACAGGTATTATGAAGGACAGAACTGGACTGCTCATGTGCATCTGCTCCTTGGCTTCTATCACCTTTGTTTTATTTTATGCTTCCACTAGTGTGTCCTTGGGATTTTGAAACTGAGGATCACGTCTAGTGCAAAGGAATAATTCTGTTACACTTGCTGACAATACTGAACTCTGATGTAGGTGCATAAATTGAGCACCAAATTCATTTCAGGAAAACTAATTTTTTCCTGCTTGCTGATTAAAGCAATTGATAGCGTGATTAAAGGCGCAGACAGTATCTTCTTAGAGGCTGCCAAAGAAAAGCACATTCTTAATGCTTCTGTCCTTGGGTACCTTAGGGTTTGCTGAGTTGTAGCTCTGAATCAGCCTGCCCAAATTCAGCCAGCTTTGGAATACAGTTTCTAAATCTGCCAAATAAACCAACTGTAAACTTGGGTCTAAAAAGGATTAAAGTAATTCTGGAAAGTATGATTTGAGGTGACAAATGTGGCTATGAAATGAGAAATGATCTCTTTTTAACAAATGATTGAGCCTGTAGGTTGTAGGTCTCTCTGCCCACATCCTCCTCAGGTTGGATTTGATCTTGGCTGGTTTATGGGGTTGTTTTTGTGGCTGTTGCCTCAGCTGTACCATTCTCATTATTGTCTGTCAGATCCAGCACTGACAAAATACACAGATTCTATGTCAATGTTTTCTGTGCTGCCTTTGCTGGATAGAAATTTACTCTAGAAAAGAACTTGGGGTGTGGAAGCCAACACCAAAAACTGTAACGCAGGAAGGTGAAGACGTCTGGTTTTTGCTTCGTGGGGGCATGAGCTGACTGCAGAGCTGGGCAATGCAGCCATGTTAAACAGAAACCCAAGGAAGCTGCTGTAACAGAGCTCTCTGTGTGATATTTATTTACATGTGACACTCATTGCTGGTATTTCAGTGTTTAAAGTCTTACAGAGAAGCAGTAGAACGTGCAGTATCCATTAGCTTTGCTGATGGCCTAGAAAGCAAAGTTTTTCTAGATTACCTCAGTCATTACCTGGGTCATTACCTCGGGTGGTTTGTTTGGAAGTGACCAAATTTATGCCGGATCACGGATTCGTGGTGTAACCTGGGCTTTTTCATTTGTGCTGTAAATTTTTTTGAGTTTTGATTTGTGCTGTTAACGGCCAAACTTTTTATGATAAAAAAAGTTACTTCTGAACTCCAGGGAAGTGATTCCCTCATGCCTTAGAGCCGTACAAACCAACATGATTCTAATTTTCGTCACAGCTGTTTCAGTCACATATCCAGTTGCACAGCTTGAAAAGTCTCAGATAAGCCATTCCAGAAGGGAAAACATGCCTATAGCATACTCCCCTCTACAGTGAGCAGATTAAAACAATTTTTTTAATTAATAAGTGACTTATAACCACTGGGGTTTACAACAGGTGTTACGTAGGCTGTACTTTATCTAAATGTCACTTGTTTTTCCAATGAGATTGATTGTGGGAGCTGTACCACACTGACAGAGGTAAAAGAACATTGATTTTCCCCTTTTAGCTCCTTCATCTCAGCTCTTTAAACCAATGTGACCTTGCAGACCTTGATGTGTAGGTAGCTAGAGCTGACCTGTTGCAGGCAGGCCACTTTAAAGGCAAAAGGATCTTAATAAATGTGCTTCTCAAAATGAGGAAGACCTTTGACACTGCTCGTTCTAATGAGAAACTCTGCTGCTGGTTACATGACCTACAATGCACAGAATTAAGTAAAATGTTATGTCATCTTGGTATTTAATTTAGTAAAGCCCTTTAATAACTTTACCATTATCTAAATAATTACATTACCCAGAAATAACTTCTGTTATTTGAACTGTATTCAGAAATGTTCCAATAACAGCATATCATTAAGGTTTTTTTTTTTTCCCTGAGCTTGGGACAGAAGAATATTTTTCTGTGTATTGGAGACTTCTTGTCTCCAGTGGAAGAATCATGTTCAGCTCCATGTAAAATGCAGGCTGAAGACTTCTGTGAGGTGAAAAATTGTGCTTTACAAAAGGACACTGTAAAGCATTTATTGCCCTGACAGTCTGGAATATGGGACATTGGACTCCCCTGTGGAAAGCTCTGCTTTGGGAAGAATGATGCATAGTTTGAGGTTCAAAACCTGAAATAGGAACTTTGCTGAACTGCATGTGGAGTTCTAAAAAATGCATGTTGGGAATCAGTGACCTTGTGCTACTTTATCTGTCGTGTAGAGAGGTAAATCCTGCTAAAATGATGTAATTATTGCAGGAACTAGGAAATACAGTGTATTACTCCTGGAAAAATTAGATTTAAAACCATTCTTTATTTTCTATGGCTGTAAAATGGATAAGTGACAGTGCAGATTTCAGTTATACTCAGCCAGTGTGTTGTATAGACACCCTGAGAAGAAATAAGAGGTTGATGAGGCTCTGAGACCATGTAAGTAATTAATTCTGTATATGAAGATTCTCTTCTTGTGCAGTGCTGGGGAGACAATCCTGCAGTGGAGAGAATGGGCTCCTCAGATGTGTATGTGGTCATGTACATTGTGTAAAAAAAGCACAAGCTTTACTGTAGGATTTATTAATGGTACTACTCACCCTGGGTGATGTTCTTTTTAAACTATTATATATTATTACATCCATCATGGCCCATCTGAGCTTAGGGCATGGTAGGGTAGATGAAGATGACTTTGTGGGCTCATTTATTCTTAAGTAGCCTGAGAGTTCCCTCACCTCTTAATAGGGGCTTAAGGAACATGCCAGGTGTTGTACTTGAGGTAAGAGTGTTAACGTTGGCATGAGACACTTGTCCAAAACCCTCTGGATCCTTCTTGCTAAAGCTGCGCAGAGCAGCAGAGTGGGGTCTGGGAACTGGGACAAAGGCTGCCTTGTGAGCAGCTTGCCAGGTCATTTCTAGATTTCATCTCTCCTCTTTAGCAATATGACTCCACTTTATCTAGATGTAAGCCAAAAATACTCCCTTCCTCAGTGGACTAACGTTAGGGGTCAGCTTGTTTCCAGAGCACCTTTGCCACACATTCTTTGTTAGTGCAGCATGTGTTTGGGGAAGTCCTCAGCAGTGCTGATAGCACTTGGAGATTAAAAACTTCCAGATTTTAGTTACATATTTCACGTGCTTCTTGTAGAAATTACTCTGATAAAAACACCTATATTCACCCTCTGGATTTAGCCAAACTTGAGCAGAGTTGCTCAAAAGCAAGGATGCTGTATGAGTCAGGACATTGGTACTGAGCCTCTTACTCTGCTTATGTCAAATGCTTGGTATAGTCACAACCTTTTAAGCTCTGTGTAAGATGCACTTTGAAATTCCACCTTGACAACCTTGAACCTCAGGATGGTTTGTGGAAAGGTTGCTGAGCTGTTCTTGTCTCAAAGACGCATTTCTGTGCCAAAGTAAACATTGAGTAGTGGTTGTGTGAGAAGGCCTTGGTTCAAATGAAGGTTTTGGTGTCTTCAGGGCAACAGATGACTACAGGAAGAACAGACAACCTCTGTAGACAGAGGTTTAGATATAGGGACAATTTTGTTTGTTTTGCTCCTGGTCGTTTTGGTGTCTCTGCTGACTGGTTTCTGTGGACCTAGTTGTGCAGGGTTAATATTGAGGTGCAGGGCACAGTAGTCACATTTTTCATTAAAAAAGCATATTGTTGTAGTCTTTTGATTTACCAGTTAATCTACATGTTTTGTTGCCATTTTCATCTTACGTTTTTACTCAGTAAACAGATGTTATTTTCTGGCTTAAATACAACATGGATTTCATAATCATCATTTTTTGATGGATTGCTGAAATAGGGAAGAGGGAGCTAGTTTGTCCTCAGACTTCCAGTTCTCAAGAACTTTTACGTGGTCTGAAAAAATTTGGCTGAACATCGAGATTTTGCATTGTTTTTAGTGAAGATTTTGTGCTGCATGATTATGATGTGCTTTGAATGGCAACAGAAATTCATAAGTTGATTTCCAGTTCTCCCCCCCTTACCTGTTTTTATTTCTTTCTGTTGAGTGGCAAGAGGATTCAAAGCCAAGAAACTCAAAAATCGGGTCTTGGCTTTACTCATCTTTTTCCACACACCCCTTAGTAGGTCACTGAACCATTCTTGTTTGTAACTTTCCCATGAGGGGGAAAAAATTTTCCATTCTTTTGGAAAGCAGAGTTGATATTCAATCACTTGAGCAGCTGCTTATCTGACTGTGTGTCCTTAAGCTATGATTAGTCTTAATCAAACAAAAGGGTATCTAGTGATGCTGCAAGCTGGGAAGGGGTGGGGAGGAATAAAGGGAGCTTTGTAGCCATTTTGAGCTGAAGCCTGGGCATTTCTGGGATGTCAGAGGCATTTTGACAGGCTTGAAGGAGAGAGTGAACTCTTCTAAGTTGTTATGGGTGGGTGGAATTTTTTCCCCTAATAGGAGTACTGAGAGATCTGTTGTAAAGCAGGCAGAGTTGAAGGGGCAAGGAATGAGGCTGGAAGCTCACTGAGATGTGCAGTAAAATTAAGAGGATCTTTGAGGAATGCATTGAGTATTAGAAGGGCCAAGATAAAGCCACACTATGAGCTGGATAGCATTGACAGAGGCCACAGGGATGGAAACAGGAAAGAAAAATAAGACACTGCAAAATTCAAGTCAAACAAGAGATGTCTCAGCTGACTGGGTGGGTTTGAGCCTGGGTTACAAACTCACTGAACCCGTGTGAGTGAGGAAACATCCAGCAGCAGGGGTGGATGGAATGACAGCAAGGAAAGGGAAGTCTAATGGTGGTGGGGACTCAGGAGAAGAAAGGAGGTTGGAGTTGTACTTAGATGAGATCTGATAAAAAGGACAGAGATGAATGATTCCGATGAATTGGGAGAAAAGAGGATGTTGTAATGTTCTCCTGTTCAGGGCAGGAGAAATAGGATTGAAAGGGAAGAATATATGGAAAGTAAGGGTAGATGATGAAAGGTGTGGCCGGAGTCAGGAAAGTCCAGTGTTTATTCCCCATGCTTTGATCTGTGATGGAATAGATAGGAAGCACTTGATGAGGGTGTGCCTGATAAAGGAGAGAATGAGCTCGATGGATACAGAAGTCATGGATGATTGAACAGTGATATGGGGGCAGGAGATCTGGAGTTCCTGGTTTGGCTCTTCTCATGCTGCCCTTACTTACAGCCTTTTGCTGTTGGAGAGAAAGGATTCTCCTTTTAAAAGAGAACAACAGCAAAAACAAACCTTATCAGTTGAGAAACCTGGACCAGTTTGGGTTTAATCTGGTATTTTATTTTTAATTAACAGACTACAGGCTATATGCTTGCAACTTCCTTTCTTTGTATGCAGAAATTAATTGCATTTACAGTTTCCTTCATCTGCCCTTTGATATCTTAATATCATCGGCACAAACAGTTCTTTAAAGCCAAAACTTCTAAGCTACTTCTGAGGAAAAATACAAGCTTTCTAAACTCTTTGATGGCTATAGAAATATTTTACAGCTTTCATACAATTTTCCTTTCGCTCTGGGAAGGAAGCCTTTAACATGTCCATGAAACAATTATAAAGATGATTAGAAAAAGTACTTGTTTCAGTTGCCTCCAAAGAAAATAGAGTTGGTTCTTTGTGTTTCAGACAGTGATGGAAAAACCTGAATCTGATTGTTTTTAGTGGAAGCTAGAATTATGCTATAACAGTTTCTGAAGTAGGAAGGCTTGAAAAACGGGGTTAGGAAAAGCAAGGTTCTTCAGAAGTTGCTTCTAATAGTTTTAGTGCCAGAACAGAAGTTCTGAACATGGTCTTTTCAAATAAACTTTGGTTTTTTTCTCAAATGGGAGTTGGAAGGTCATTTTTGGTTGGTTTTGAATATAATACACGCTGACTTGGTGTCATTCCTGATAAAATTAATGTAGCCATCCCTTGGTAAGTAAAGCAGCCACTGCCATGGGAAATGTTCCAGTGTGTGTTTGCCACAGCTTATTTACTTTGTGACACACAAGCACAAAGCTCTTCACTAACCCTTGGTTTCTTGGCTGTTGATCTTAGATAAATCAGTTACTGCTTTTTCCTCCCTTTCTCCTGTCTGAAAATGACCAAAACAGTCTCAGCACTTCAGAGCCCCAGATGTGTGTGCTGGTCTTTGTGAAAGGGGGAAACAAAGGCATGAAGTTTTGAAGTGAGCTGACATAGGAGTCTAAAAGGAAGCCCTATTAAAAATGACACTTCAGCTGCAAACTTAATAAAGGAAAGAGGACAAATGGAAGAAAGATTTAGGAGGAGATGATGAAGAAGATATGCAGCTTACTGACTCCTCCCTTAGAAAAGCTACTGAACTGATGAGGAACCCTACAGATACAAATGACAGGGTAATGAAACCAGGCTGATATTTGAAGGGCAATCATAATGCTTCTAGAAGGCAGTGCTCTGCTGAGTGCCCCTGGCCTTCACTGAACTGCCTGAGAAGCACCTGCTCTGTGCCCTGACTCTGGTTCTGAGAGGAATCATTGCAGAGGCATCTCCTCATGCAGTCCCCAAAAAACCTTTAATATCTGAAGCATCACTCTGGATTCCTGAGTGTGCTGCTGATAGTGGCCTTCTGGAGAATCCGGAAAACCCTTTTGTTGTTCTCTTGGGCTTGGAGGTTTAAATGGTGGTGAGCTTCTCTGAGGTGCCAAATGGTTAATAGCCATTGGAGGCATGACCCCTTTCTGCAAGAGAGATTTGCTCAGGAGCTGAATGTGCCACTCCAGGTGGCAGGAGGACCCTGCCTGTTTTGGGGGCTCTACTCTGCCAGCAGAAATGAGGAGGGCTCCTTGTCTGTTTTCCTGCCTTGGCTCGACGCACTGCAGTTGCTGGACTCTGCCTCCCTGTGTCAAATATGCTGTTGGATTGAGCAGAAGTTTCCTTGAACTCAGTGGGGGTAGTGTTTTATCTTTCTGCCATTCCCGCACATGTGACAATCTCTTATAAGTCTCTTCCGGGTTTAATGCCTCTGAGGAGCAAGTGTTAAGGAGATCCTGGGTGACACCTTGGCCTTTCTGTGTGGTGTGAATGGCTGCTGGGGAATTGTCATTCCCTCTCCGTTAAGCAGATTTCACTTTGTGCTTTAAGGTATGGAAACTCTTTGAGTGCTGCTTAAGAGCAAGCTCAGCAGCAGTTACGTTTGTGAAAGATTAGTATTTTTAGTTTGCTGTCCAGCTGTGACATCAGTGGATAATAGAAAATGAGATGGGAAAGGACCATAGGAAGCCATCTAGGCCTAGGGAAAAGAGTCCTTCCCTGGGCTGGTTATCCAGACCATGGCCACTTGCAAGGTATGTGTAGGTACTTAGCCCACAGTGTTAGGAGTGGTTCTCAGGGCTGCTTTGTCACCTTTGGGACTGTAAGAGAAAAGGTGACATGCCAGATGGAAGGGGCTTGCAGGCCCTTGCTTGGATTATCGTGTAGCAGGGTATTAGTGGAAGAATCTGATTCACTTCAATTAGTGATATGTCTGTGTGTTTTGGCCAGAACACTCTTGACCTACAGATAACCCTTTGCCATGACACGGTTGGTAATGTATCATATTGTGAGGAAAGGGTTTAGCTGTTTAAGTAGCTAAGCACTGCTGCTTAATGAATTGATCACTTTTCCTGAAAAGTACAGAAAAAATTTAATGACTTGTTAAATTTTAATGACTTGTTAGAAAGCTTTTTATCCTTGGTTTTGGGTTTGCAGCACATTATCTACAACAGTAATGCACAGTTAGAGAACTTTTCATCTCTCTTCTTCTAGTTTTGCTAATGGTATAGCAAGGAAGCAGTGGATACAGTCCTTTTTGCTATATTTAATGCCTTTTCTTATGTAATTTTTTATGTGTGGTAATGTCTTCCTACATTCAGACGCAAATGGTTTTTTTTTTAATTATAGTGGGAGATTTCTGGATTTCCAGGGGTATCTTTTTTGCTCATTTATACCACAACAGAGCAAGCAGAGAATATTTTTATGGGTAGAGTACATATGTGGTGTTTGTGCTTCTACTTCATTTTGGATTAACAATATTGCCCTATGCATTCTCCCAGTGATTTGGGGAACAAAGAGCAGAATTTTGGGGGGACAGTTCAGAGCAGGAATAGGAGAGTTGAGGCTACTTTTAGCTGAAGGAGCAAGGAAGAAGGGTCGAGAGATCACCCTTAGTGAGTCCATGAAAAGTCGTCCTTATTCAAGTACGGAGGTCTGATGCTTGTTACAGCTTTGTTTCTGTGTGAGCTTGAAAGGGCTTTTTCCATCACATGAGATGAAAGGTGGTCCTGTCTTTGCTAGTTTTGGGTGAGGTTTACTTGTCCTGGTGCTGGCTTATGAACAAGAATTGAAGAGTGGAGCCGTAAGGGTGACTGAGGGGGTAAGAAGATCCAGATAACCTTGCTCTTGTGTAATAGGTTTGTCCTTCTCAAGAAAGAGATTGCTGGTACTGGTTTTGGAAGTGAGATAGCAGCTGCTTTGTTTGTAGTTGGGTCTTGCAAATCTGGGGGAAGGTGGCAGCTTGCAAGTTGCGACCTGGCCTGAACCCTCTGTGTGGGATGTTTGCTCCTCCCGGCTTTGTCCCATGCTGCATCTGCCCTGGTATTCTGAGAGAGTCCTGCTGATGTGGGTCCTCAGAGGTGTCTATGTTGAGAGCTTGGGTGAGCACCAGAGCCTTTAGTGCCATTAGAATCACTGTGGTGAGGGCAGGACCTTGGTCCTGTGTCCTGCCAGGCGGAGGGAGCAAAGGAAGAAAGGTGTACAGGTGTTTTGTCCTGAGGAGTTTGTGTTGCAGCTTGTACTGCTGCCTAGAACAGATCTGCAGCAGCACAGGCAAGCAAGATGAGGCCTTTTCTTTTCACTGATCCTTCCAGCAGTAGAGCCTGTCAGTCCTCAGAGATCAGCAGGGTTGTCCTTTCTGAGACACGTCTGCATGACAAGATTCAAGCAAACACTGCAGAGGCACATGGAGGCTTTGCTTCTGGAATCTATCAAGTTCATTGTTTTCAGAACTCTCTAGCATGGGATGAATACTCGAAATCCTGGCCTCCTTTCCCTCTGCTGCTTTGTTTACTCTCCCTTCCCTCAAGGTCACATAGTAACTGGTGTTCTGCCTGCAGCAGTTCAAGGACATGACAGTCAAAGTGACCTTGGCCAGCATGGCTAGGAGACCTCTGGCCAGGCTGCAGCAACTCAGTGACTTCTGTATACAACAGCCAAGCCCTTCTCCAGCCCATGAGAGCTCGTTGGCCAAAATGCTCCTCTTGTCCACATTGCCCCATCTGTGCCAGGGACTTGGTTGCCTTGGCACCAAAATTCTAATGTAGGGCAAGGGTTGGACTCACTCCAGCCAGCCAGGCTGATGATGCAGAGCCCAGGCCTGTTTGGTAGTGCTGGTGTATCTTTGGAGCAGCTGGAATGTGGGGTTTCACAATAGACCTAAAAATAACTCAGGCCCACAGCGTTTAGTTACTGTATGTTGATGTGAATGTGAGCCACCACAGGCTGTTCTGCTCAATTCTTTTTGCTGCATCTTGAAACCAGATTTTAGGCTGCTCTTAAATCTATACTAGTCTGTTTATCCTCAGTGTCCAGACCATTCACAAAGAGAATTGTGGAAGAGCTTCTCAGGTCTTTCTGATTCTTCTTTGAAGTCCATGACTGCTCTTGATTATCTTTTTATCATGCAGACTTCTGCTTTTGGTGCTGTGGTGTGACACTTGATTTAGCCTGTGTTAATTGTTGGAAGTCATTACTTTGGAGGCAGAAGTGATCAAGGTAAAAAAAAGAGAGGCATACACATAAAAAGGAAAACTTAAAAAGGTAGAAAGGAAATACCTGAGCTTGTGGGTCTGGCAGCTGTTAGAGAGGAAATGCCAAACAGGAAGAGGGCAGTGGAAGATCTTGTTGCATTCCTGATCTGCCAGTCATTGGATACGGGTATTATCTGCTGCCACGTTTTCCAGAGCAAAGAATGATATCATTTGTTTTGTTCTTGCATGGTTAGTCTCTGCTCATCCTGATGAATTTCTGTATGTTTATATAGAAGCTGTAGTCTGAGTAAGCTTACTCAAGCTCTCTTAATAATATTTACAGCGACAACTGTGCATCAGGAGAACTCCCAATGTTTGAGTGAGAGGCAACACAGCGAAATCCTGGTCCTGCTAAGCTGTGTGGTGGATTCAGGAATGAGCTCTGAAATGTTCTTGTCTGTTAGCAGCACACCAAGGTCTGGATGTTACATGTCATGCTTCTCGTGTTAGCTCGTCCTGTACAGTGTCCAAAGAACGTATCACTGTTTCCCTCTATAAACTCCTGCATATTGGTATCTGCACAGCTCAGTCCAGCTTTCTGTTTGCTTGGTAAACATCTGTCCCTGCAGGATGGAGGCTGAGGGAACTTGGATAGAAAATGTGCTGGTGGTGTGCCAGATATGGGAAAGCACGAAGCAGTGAAAGAAATGACCTACTTGCTTTTGCTCTTTAAAACACAGCTCTTGAGAAAGAAAATTGAGTGCAGGGGTTGTAGAAGGGGGAACAGGTTTGCCACCTGGAAACACACACAAAAATTACTTCTGGGTTAAAGGATATGAAACTTGTATAAAGGAAGGACTAAGTCAAAGGATTTGGATATGGTTGTGAAATATTTAGATCTGATACAGAGCCAGAGAAGCTCTTTGCATGTTGTCAGCTTATTTTAAATGAACCTGGTGTTGGGATGGGAGAACTGACTTGATCAGGAATACAAATATCCTCATGGAGGAAACTGCACTCACGTCAGCTAATTATTAGCAAACATATTTGACACCTAAAACCTGTTGAAAATAAAAAGAGAGATTGTGAAATAAATGGGAAACCAAAGCAATATATCCAAAAGCTGGGGTATCCAAGCTGTTGTAGTAGTCACCATAGTGGCTGTTACCTACTAAAAATGTCATTATCCCTCCCTTTTCCAAGCAGAGACCTGCCAAATCAGTATCCATACTCAGCTGGGGGGGAAGTGTCTGTAAACAGCAAAAAGAGAACCTGTGTAGTTTTTCCAGTTCACTTTTAGGGAGTGAGTTAATATAATTGCTAATAACATTTTCCTTTAGAGCTGAGAGGGGCTGGTTGTTGCAGAGCTGGCAGGAACACCATAGGGACAAGCTTGCCTTGTTCTGACCCTTCCCCAAGCACCTGCTCACCCACTGCTGGGACTGAGCATGGGGAAGGCTGGACCTGTGGAACCCTGGGTGGGTGTTCTTACACCTCTTCCTAAGCAGATGCCAAGTGCTGGAGTGAGCTACACAGTGTTTTAGTATCAGCTGGGAAAAAATTCCAGGCAGCATTTGGTCTCTGGAAGCTGCAGATAAGGCCGGAGTGTGTGGCTGTGGCAGCTCTCTGTGGTTGCAGCCTCGTTCTGTGCTGCTGCCTTCCCTCACTGGCTGCCTGAAGGTGCTGGGTATTCCATGGTCTTGTGAAAGCACAGAGCCAGTATGTTTGTGGCTGGAATGACACTGGGATCTGAGTCATTCCTCCTGTGAGGAGGGGTAGTCTGCAATCAAACTGCCTGGGAACCAGAGGCATTCCTAGGTCCTGGTCTCTCTCTCATGTTGTGTGAAATTGTTAACCCTTAATGGAAACCATGGGATTAGATTGCACTTATTTACTTCATCAAATCAGCAAATGCTACTGAAGAGCATAGCTTAGCTCTGCAAGTAGAGGCGTATAATGCTGCAATAAAAGCTAATTCATTACTGTTCCTAATAACATTTTGGTCTGTGAAGGCTGTTGTTTAGGAGCTCAGCATGGATCCCATCTGTTTTTAGTATCCAGTTGTACAAGTAGAACCCTCAAATCTCCAGTAAAAATCTTAGCAGAGCTTAAGGAGACTAAAACTTTTATTAGCAGTTTTTATTAGCACATTAGTAGGCTTGGTGTCTGAGCTTGGCATGTGGTGATTATAGGCTGGGTGGATGTAGCAGGCTTTTGGAAATGGGGAGAGAAATCCTAGGAAATTTAGAGAGGTTGCTTCTCTCCATACCAATAAACATGTAAAAAGTGTTATTTACTTTTCATGTGAGCTTTCCCAAGGGACTGTCGTGTCCCCAGGACAGGAGTCTAGAGAATGAAGGTTGAGGCTGTTTCTTTGTGATTTTGGCACATAGGAAAAACATGGTTCAAAGACTTGAGTGAGTGCCATGTGGTGACTTTGTTGTTGTTTTGCTTGTAGTAAGATTTGTAAAAGTGCTGATGCTGTCACATGTTTTACTGGTGAAGTCACCACTTGCTTTGGGACGTGAACCATCTCAGTCCATATGAAAGTCAGTCCAACTGTGTCTTGTAACTGGTGCACAGGTGAATGGCATGAGAATTTCTGAACCATTTTGCTGCTTGATATTTAAGCATGGTGGTTACTGGGAGCAAAGAAATTACTTTATAAAGGTATGATGCAATAAAACAAGGTCTTTCTCTGATGCTCACCACATATAGTAAAGGGTTATAACTGCTTTATGAAGTTCACTGCTATGAAACATTCATCAGTGCCCTCTGCTGTGCATAGTTACCATAATCACCATCATTATAAAGTAACAGATCCAATAATTCAGTGGGACTGGAGCCACTAAGGACAGGGTTGATATCTCCATCTATGTGTGGGAACCTGGCACTGCCCTTGGCTTCTCCAATCCTAGACAGGCAATGAGTGCCATCTGGGAAAAGTGTGGTGAGGATTATGTGGCATGAGCATTAGCCGCTTCCCTGCCAGCTCCATGTCCCAGTTAATTAAGGAAGGGTCACTCACGCAGCCTTTCCTGCATTGCAGCAGACAAATCTTCACAGCTCCCGTTTGACTGGTGACCCAGAAGTGAAAGTTCGTTTTCCACTCTGTGTTCTCTAAATGTTCAACCTTCCTGGGAGTCTGGTCTTGGATGGCTGGATCCTGGGGAGTTTCACTGCTGTGTTTGAGATGTGGCTGCCCCCATGGCAGGACCACGCACAGGGCTGTGGGATGTTCACTGTGAATTGAAGTGCTGGTTTTGGTGAAGCATTGTCAAAGCACTTTTTCTTGGACATAGGTCCAAGAAGGCTCTGAGTGGAGACTTTTCCAGTGAGTTGTGCATGACCTTTTAGAGGCTTTTTTTGTTCCACATTCCAGGCTGTTTTATGTTCATTCTGGGAGGAGTTTTTTCCCTACATCATCTTTCTATGGGATTTTGATTGATCTTTGAGTAATTTCAGTAGTAACACAATGGTGCCTTTAGCCCGCTTCTGTCTCTTGTGTAGTTTCTGGTTCAGCTTTTATGTAAACTTTGAATAAACTGTGTGTGCTGTTGCAGTCTTGAGTCTGTAATAACTCAGTTTGGGAATCAGCCTGGTGTTTTTCAAGCTGCAGGGAGCTGGTTGCAGACAGCTGGGATGAAAGCTTTGTGTCACAAGGGGAGAGCTGGGGGAGCATCTCTGCTTTTGCAAACCCTTAAGGCGCTTTCAGAATAAGATCCCCGAAGTCTTGCAGTATATTTATAGGCTTGTAATGTTGTACAGAGAATGTTACAGTATCCTCTACGCCAGAAGTGTTGGTTTCGGGTTTCTCGAACATGGTAAACAGCTCTGGGCTCTGGTGGTATGGGTGCAGCTCAGAGAGCTGGGCTGATCTGTCATGCTGATAGGGTTTGTTTGGGTTTTTCAGAAGCTCCGTGTGTGAAAAATCTTTTTAAGTCCCAGATCATCGCATCTTGATCAGTTCATTAATCTAGGCTGGGGCCTTAATGTTCAAAAAGATTCTGACACATTTATAGCTCTCCATGTGAGAGGGTTCCTCACCAACAACCATCCTTTTAAATGAAAACGGAGGTGTACTGCAAAACCCTATCAGTTCCTGATCATCTATATTGGGAAACAGCTCTTTGTAGTGAATATTGTGATTCTAAGAAGTTTGATGAAAAGCCAGTGGCAGAAATAAAATCTTAGGAAGAAGTGGAAAATTTCAAGACACTGAAGTAAGTAGGATCACTTCCCTTTATATTGAAGCAGCTCTGAAAATGACACTTCTTTCTACCATGCATGAGAGCACAGGAAACACTTCAGAAAGAAGGAAAACCAAATGTATTGGAAAAGAAGGAAAACCAAATGTACTGATCTGATGTGAAAAATGTAAATCTAATCCTTGCTAAAGTTTACTCTTTCTGGTAGCACTTCATGTGTGGAGTGTGTGGCTGGGATATATTTGGCTGGTGTTCTGTCCTTGCTTTGCTACTGACACACTTTGGGCCCACAGGCAGTTGCTCTCCATCGTGGTGTTTCAGATTTGGGCAATGAAAGGGGTGGGATTTGCCTCTGAGCCTGGATCTCAGAGCACTGTCACTTCTGTGAGTCAGCCTCTTTTTCCATGATGGGGTTTCTTGGTAGTGCTTTAAGAAGGTCCTGATTTTTGACAGTGGAAGTATGTGACATTTTATAAAGTGTTCATGTTTATAAAGTTACAAAGTATGTGACTTTTGTAAAGGGGCAAAGTTAAGGACAGCAGGGATCAGGGAGAGGTTTTGGGAGGGTCAGTGGTGATAGATGTGATGGTCATTTTCTCAGCTTTTTGGCTGACATATTGATGACATTTTTTTCTTTCTTGCTATTCCAGTTCTGTACTAAAGTGAGCCACTCTTGGACAAGTGTCTGAAAGGCAGGAATGTATCTAGAAATATCCTTTGATTTCTGACTGGAAATGAGAAACTGTCTAAATATTCTGAGTCTTTAAATAGCCACTGGCTGAAGGACACTATGGCCTTCAAGTCTCCTAGATACTTGTAGTGTTCTTTATGTTTGCCCAGTGCTCTTTTCAGCCTTTCATAACCTGCATGAAACCTGCATCTGGTGAAGGCATTTCTCAGTGATCCTTCCCAGCTGCAGGTTGTGTGTGCAGCCTCATCCTGCACACAGCTGACCTTGGCCATGGTGTGTTTGACTAAAACTGCAGCATGAAACTCCCTTCCCTGCTTATCGCAACGATGGTGGTATGAAAAGCTCTCAGGGTAGGTGTGATAATGCTCTCAAAACGTGAGTTTTTCACCTCTCCCTGAGGAGGCTGCTTTGGCACAACACCTACCTGGTCATTCCTGAGTCCAGGATAGACCAGATTATCAGAGCAAGAGCCCAGGCACCACAAACTTTAATTTATGCAAATTACATTAAACTTCCAAGCTTAAAATAGCATTGAAATGCTTAAAATAGCATATTTATTTTTATAATATAAATAAATCAAAGTTTCTTGTGGATTTGTTGGGGCAGGAGTATTTGCTTCTGGCATACAGCTGACCTTTCACTTTCCTGCTCCATTTCAGGAGGTGCATACCTGCATGAAATCAGTTGAGATAACATGTTCCTTGGCAGGTGTTGCAATTCCAATTTGCCAGTGGCTGAATTTGATCTTTGTTTTTATTTTTCTAACACTTCTTAATAGATAATGCTCATGACAAAGGAAAAATATTTTTTTGGCCCAATATCTCTGTCTTCAAGATGGAAGTATTATTTTTAAAAGGAGATTAATTGAATAGTGATGGGACTTTTTGGTTGGTTTAAAATGTTTGATTTAACTGCCGTGCAAAGCTCCCTGCTGTCCTTTGTGGTTTGTGGGCAATAGAACATCCCTCTATAACCCTAAGCCTGCTACTGTGGGAGGACTTCAGGTAAGGAGGATGAATCAGGCAACCAAGCAAATGACCTGCCCTAAATCTGGCTTCTAAAATGAGCTCTCTCTGGGATTAGTATCCTTGGGCTGCAGCTGGGATTAACTTTGTAGGTAGGAATAGTAAGATGCTAAAATGTGGTCTCCTTGCCAGTCCTACACACTTTCACGCCGTGTAGAAATGTTTTGGTTTCTCTTGCCTGCCCCTTTGCTCCAACACACAATGCATATAATCTAATTCTCTGAATGAACCTTTGTTTGGGGAAATACTGTTAGTTTTGGCTCTTGGAGAGCTGAGCTGACAGGCCCAACTCCCCAACAAAACAGATTGGAGATTAAAAAACAAACTAAAACCACGCCTTCAAAAAAAAAATGCTGGGGAGAAGCCAGAAAGTTCCTTTTCTCTGTTGCTGAAAAAGCTAATCTATTTAGCTACTCTACAATCGTATCAGATTTTTGTCTTATTGCTTAAATTAAGAGCCTCATTGCCATTACCTGTAATAAAAGTAAAATTCTTACCCTACCTCAAAAAATTGCATGATCATGTACAGGAAGGAACTGGGGGGTGGGACAGAGGAAGTGGGTTTTCAGGCTGGAGCTAATAAGGCAAAAAAGAGTTGTCTTAGCACAAGGGCAGTGGGAATCCGTTACCGAAACAGGAAAACACAGGACTTTTCTATAGCTTGTTCCTGTAAACCGAATTGACAGAGTTCAGATTTGAGAACAAAATAATTCATTTACAACCATAGCACACTAGGTTGCAGTGGTCTGTAGGAGAAGAGATTCCTGCAGACATGCAGTAGCTGCTTTCCAGCCTATCTGCTGGGCTTGCTGGGAATACATATTTGGGCAGCAGGACAGGCCTGTGGAATCTAAACCGCAGCGCTTGGAGGTTTGTGTTTAAATTCCATGTACCGTAGATCTTGGCCAGGTGCTCTCTGAGTGCAAGAGAAAAAATAACACCTCCAGAGCTAGGGAGCCAAATGTAGCCAGACTTTCCTTGTCCCTGCATATCAAAACAAGAGAAAGATAAGAGGGGGGTTTATATGCAAAGCATGGTGGTACACTAAAAATAAAAATCTATGTCCTACTTCTAGTGCTGTTACTCACACACTTTGTAGCCACGGGCATGTAATTCACTCTTCCCTTATTTTAAGCTGCATTCCATTCTCATAGGGTATTTTAGAGACTTCTTACTTGGTGCAGCATTTAGTTCACTACAATCCCAAGATCACATCCCAGCTGAAATTCCTGCTCAGCAACTTTTGTGCATCATGGTGTGGAGAATGGACTTAAATTTTTCTGAATGGGCAAAGGGGATTTTTCAAGCCAATGTTTACAGCAAAGTCTTTTCTATTGCCTTGCACTGGAAAAGCCTTTAAACATAAGGCTGTGGTACTGTTGTGAGCATTTCTGAGGGGGATAAAAACTGGGGAACTGCAAGTTGAATCAGAAATAGCTGAATAAAGCATTTGAGCTGTGTAAAACCCATAAGTTCTACCCTACTATACCATAAAGTTTTCATTTAATTGACAGGTATTCAAACCATCTGTTAATTGGAGGATACATGGAATTTATCTTAATATTTTAAAGTCTGCTTCTCTGCCCCTTCATTGCTCTCTGTAGAAATCAGTTTCCTAAAATGTTGGTGTTTGTTAATGTTAATAAGTAATGAAAAAATCCGCAGATTTCTTCTGGATTTGCACACAGGTAAATGTCCCTTTCTGCCCAAATCTGGAGGGTGCTTGTGTCATGTGGTTTTATGCTGACTGAACCCCATCTTAAAATACTCTGATTAAGGGAGGAGAACAGGGGATTCTTGTGTTGTGAGTCATCTTATCTCAGAGCTTGATCGTACTTCTTACAGATATTGGAAGGAGTTTCTCATTGAGTTTATTAATTGAATGTTGTTTCAGTGCTAGGGAGAGCTACTGGTTTAAATTTTGCAGCAGCGAATGGCATCTCATGTGTATCTATTAAGAAAGAAGATCACTCCTTTGCCTTGTCTCTACTGAATCAAAAGCATCACTAAAATACCCTGCAAGATCATTAACTGAGTGTTATTAACCAAGAACGAAATGATGAGATTCTCAGAGGTAAAACTTTGCTTATAATCCTGTGGATACTGTCAGGGTACTGTTAGAATACAAACCTGCTCCCTAATTACATTTCAGTTGATTGAAGAAAAATTCAGAACTCAAAGGTGTTGAAAGGAATCAGGTCACACTCTCACAGTGGACGTCTATTTCTTGTACTTTGTTGAAAATTTTTTGATGTTTGACGATTTGTAATTGTTTTAAAACACAGCTGCTTTCACTGGTGTTTTACAAATGGAGAGCTGTGAGAGATCAGTGCTGTGTTACCTGTCTGCTTGCTTGGATCTTAGTTGCCTTAGGTAGTTCCTGAGCTGGGAAACAGCATGTAAAAAACCTTGGGAACAGACTCCAGCCTCTCTTGGTGTATCCAGGACTTGTAGGTGAAAGTTGCAGCAAATGGAAGTGGCAGCCTCAGGCGGCTGCAGGCTCTCCTGTGACAGCCCTGAGACTCCTCCAGAGCACGTTGGGGCAGCTGCGTCCAAGGGGATTTCCAGCTCTGTTGGCTGTTGAGCTGAAGCTCTTTTGGCTCATTTGCTGGGATCAAGTCGCTCGATGAGGGCATTTGGACTCAGGAGGTAGAGGTTTCTACATGGAAGACTGAGCTGAGCTGCTGGAATGCATTGCAAGTTACCTGTCATATGGCTTTCAGCTGCTTTGATTTGATTTGATATGTGTATGATAGTGAGGAAAATATGAAAGTCACCTCTTCCTCCAGCATTGCTTACATGAGCTGAGCTTCTGGCAGCAGCACTCCCTGCGAGATGCACCCGGGAGCCTGGCTCCTTGTGTTCCTTAGCTTGGGCAGCACCAGCATTCCCACCTGCTGTGGGTACAGCTGTCCTGGCTTGTGCTGTGCACTGCTGGGTCCAGTTCTCCCTTGGGATGTTCTCCTGCTCCCCTGGTTGGAAGCAGCATCCCTGCAGAGCTGCAGCAGCTGTTGGAGAGGGGGCCATGACCACGAGTGTGCTGTTGGGTTGTGCTGCAGGTACACGGTGACCATCCACCACCTGTTGGGAAGTTGCTCCACATTTGCTCTAAGAGTTGGCATGGTCTTGCAGAACTGGCAGGAGCAGCAGCCAGATGGTCTCTCCAGTTGTTTGAGTTTTTTTCTTCTTGTTGTTTTGCTGCTTTAAAATCTGAAGACTGCTTTCAGTTAGGCAGCTGCTGTCAGTCACAGTGTTGTTCAAAGTAATTGACTTTCCATTGACTTTGGAATTTGGAACAGTATCTAAATATTGTTGTCAGCTTCATGCTGATTCCTCTTCACTGAGGCTGAAGTCGTTTCACTTATGACCTCAAGCTGGACTTGTGTTTTGCTCCCATGGGAACTAAAAATAATAATTATTTTAAGAATAGGTTCTTAATCACTTCCTTCTTTTGATGTACTAGTCTTGTTTAGCATTTTTTAAGAATGTAATTGAAAATATTTTAAACTGTTTGTGTTTTAATTCCAGTTTTAATTAGCTCTTTGAAGATGCAAGGAGTGTACCAGACTTGATTACAGGTCCTTTTAGTCTTTTTATAGAAAAGCATTTTCTCTTGTTATTCTGAGTGCAGATTATTAGAGTTTTGTTGCTTTGGCAAACTTGTCGAGTCACACAGAACTATGAAGAGATGAACATTAACTTGACAGATTTCTTAGTCAAAGGCATGTGGGCACTTTGTCAGCACTGGTGATGCATCAGCATGGTAATCTCCTGTCTCCAAACTGGTTAGAGTAAAGATGTGCTTTAGTCTGGTTTTAGAAGGAAAGATAAGGTGCGTGGTTGTTCTGTGGCAGAGCTGGCTGTGCAGTGAACAATGAAGGTGTTGGGACAGTTTGCAGTGACAGGAAAAATATTAAATGGGTGGAGATCCACCCTCTGCCCGACACATGGGCTGGGTAACAGTGAGATAAAATAGTTGGAGATCTTTCCATAAACTATAAGTCTTGAAATTTAGAAGTGGAGTTTTGGGCGATGTATTTCAAAGAGTGGCATATGGATGCACTAGTGAAAGGAAATAATCCAGAAGGATTTCATAAATGACTGTGACCATACAGAGTCTGATTGTATTGAGTGTCTTAGAGCCCAGTGACAGGGAACAGCACAAGTACATCGACAATGATTTTTCTGTTCCTTATTAATAGTTGACATGGTTTGATCTCACTCCCAGTCAATGAAGTTGCTTGCTCCAGCAAGTCTGCTTGTCTTGGGGGTGCTGATGTTCTATTTTGTGTACCAAATTTTGTTTATAATTTATTTTTATCAAGTACCGGCATCCCGAAGGCTGCAGCAGAGCCTTGTAGCATAGCCCAGTGTACAGCCTGCACCCCAGAGGGGCAGCCAGGTACAGACAGGGCTCTCACCTTGGTCATTTACCTGTTCTCTTGCTGGTGGGAATTATCCTTCTAGTGCAATTCATAGTGCAGTTTGCTTCCTTCTGCAAACAAGAGCATTGCAGTTTATCTTTAAAGAGGAGGAAAAAAAAATTTCACAGTCGGGCAACAAATCACCTGTTGGTGCATTGCTACAACCTGTTGCCACAACTGACATTTTATATAGTAGTAAAATTGAAAGAGCAGAGCTGGTGTTCTTTACTTGTCACTGGCATTCGCTCCTGTGTTACTGTCAGAGTTGTGGGAGTACCTGAGTGTGAGGGGAGTTGTGGTGCCAGCAATGGAGGAAAGAAATGGTGAGCCAAATACGTGAAAAAATGTTAATTTAATATCCTGTTATTGGCAGCTTTGGTTTTCTGGTTGCTTTTGTTTAGACTGAGAACTTTTTACTTGTTTGTAGTATTGCAAGTTTTATTAAAAGATTTAAGAAGAGCTGCTGTTGGGAGGTTTCCCAGACAAAGTAGGAAACTGGGACTCATCAGTTCTCCAGCCTCAGGCTCTTTGCATGGGCTTTGGTGAGCAAAGGGAAGTGTCTGGCACTTCTACAGAATGTGCTTCCTATTTGCACAGCGATCTTAGAGCTTAAATGTGAAATGGGCTTTTAAGGATAATTAATTCTTCTCTGAGTTCATTTGTACTGAATGTGTGAGGCAAATTGACTGGTGAGGCACTGTCTGTGCTGGTACATCTCCAGTGCCACTGCAGTTCATGGCAGAGACCATTGTAGACTGGCCACATGCTCAGGGATCTCTTCTGAGAGGGCAGAGTGTTTGTAGGTGATCCTATCACTCCTTTGTGTCCATCACCTCTTGACCTGATGCTCATAGTGTGCCAAGATGAACCTGTTTCCTTTGTTGTTGTATGGGTTGTAGTTGGTATTGTTGATTCAATTCCCTCTTAGCAAGGTTGCAAAAACAGCACAGGAGACATAAACCTGGAAGATGCGTGGCTAAAATCACAAAAAACAAGAGGGTACAGGTACAATTCCTATACTTTAATCTCCATCTTGAAATTTACTGTGTTATGAATATTTCCTACTTGTCCTGTCAGTAGTATGGATTAATGATTCATAAAGGTGTGTTTTAAGGGCTGGGTAGTTTGTGTTTATACAGTGCTTACTGGAATCCCTGCTGCTTCTTCCTTTTTCCTTCCATTTCCCTTCCACCTCCCAGGATCAGCCTTACCTTTTCTTGATTTCTTCTTCCAGCCTTACCTTTTCTTGAAGAAAAATTGCTTTCTAGCCTGTTGGTACTCCTTTGTGCCCAGCTCTGATTACCAGCAGTGTAGAATTGGTGGGTTATGTTTTTCCTTGGGCCAGAACTGGCATTTCATTTTTCCTTTCCAGTGTTACCAGCCTGGAAAATCGAGTGGAACTGTAGAAATGGACTTCAGAAAGTCCAAACCACAACTGCATGTGACCAAATGTGTAGAATCCTCTTAATTTTGGGTAATCTCATTCCCAGTAGGTGGAAGCTCATAGGTGGGGGTTTGCAAAGATGAGATACTGGCAAAGAGAAAAGTGTGGGTGAAATGAATTTCATTCCTGTTGATATTTGTGAGACCAGTTGTGACAGTTCTTAGTTCTCATGGAGGAGTCTTGAAGACTGGATTAATCTCTGGCTCCTGCCTGGCTCAGTGAGCCATGGACAGCAAAAGTTGTGACTGGCCAAGTGTGGCTTTGATATTGTTTTATGTGTTGACAGTTTGGCTGTTTTAGGGGGATGCCATGTCTTGAAAGGAAGGGAGAGAGAAAAGCTGAAAGCAGAATGATTTGTTGTCTGTTTCGTTGCAGCGGAAGGTTGGTTTCACCAAAATGGAAAAATTTTAAAGGATTGAAGCTTCAATGGAGAGATAAAATCCGTCTCAATAACGCCATCTGGAGGGCCTGGTACATGCAGTGTAAGTACCGCGCCGGGGGCGGGTCTTTCGTGAGACATCGGTGAGAACGAGAGAATTGAAATTATTGTGTAGTGAAAAACTCAGGAATCTGCTCAAGGCCTGATGTTTCAGAGGCAGTGCCATTGGATCAGGACTTTCTTGAATGTGCTGAGTGCTCCAAGCACAGCCCAAGATCTCCCTGTTTCCTGTTGTTTATCGGGAAGGAATCCTGGCTATGCTTGCTGTCACACCTTGCCACTGAAGTGCCAGAGCTCTCTGCAGGCCCTTCACGTGCTCAGCACTTGCATTTTCGTTGTTGTTTCAGACCTGGAGAAGCGCAAGAACCCCGTGTGCCACTTTGTGACCCCACTGGATGGCTCCGTGGACGTCGATGAGCACCGTCGGCCAGAGGTGTGTGAAACCCCGGAGCAGCCCAGTGGGCTCTGGAGTTTGTAACAGGATTTTCTGGTCTGCTGGAAACAAGGGCAGTGTAGCCAATCTGTGCTCTGTTTTTATTTAGAAGGAACCATTAAAGGCAGAGTGAACTTGGTTTTGCGAGTTCATCACATTAAGATGATCAAGGTGCAACCAGAAGGACATTTGTTATCTGTGTAATTTATGGTAATGTTGTAGTTTAATGAATCATAAGTCAGAAGTGCCATTTGAATAGTCAAGATTTTGACAGACACTGTTGTCTTCCATCTGAAAGTCAGTGGGAAATCAGGGTGACTCTTTTCAGAGCTGAATCTAAATGACCCTGGGAGAGTTTTTTGTATGTTATGTCATTGATGAGGTGTGGTTTCAAGACAATGCCCAATTTCTTTTTCTGTGTCAAGGTAGTTTCACAGACAGAGCAAATATGAGTTTGTGTTTTTTCATTTTTGTGCTCCTGTAAACATAAATGAAAACTAACATCTGCCCTCTGGCTCCTTGCAGAAAACCAGTGAGGCCCTTGATGTGGCAATGTGTGACTCTCTCTATACTGCATAACTCTAGAATAATTTATAACTCAAAGGAGTTCCAGATGAGTTTGTGGAACTGTCTCAGGTTTTTGAAAGAACAGTGTTGATGTTTGTGTTGAAAGTGACCCTCGAACACAAAGTTAAGG
Organism: Erpornis zantholeuca; assembly: GCA_013400515.1. Taxonomy (NCBI): domain Eukaryota; kingdom Metazoa; phylum Chordata; class Aves; order Passeriformes; family Timaliidae; genus Erpornis; species Erpornis zantholeuca. Next base: position 199,457 of record VZTN01026444.1, read on the forward strand.
CTCTCATTAGTCTGCTCTCCCCAACTTACACACTGCTCTCTGTGATACATTGAAGACCCATATTGTCTGATCCTTTTGTTGCCGTCAGTGTGTGGCCTGCAAGGTCCCCCCTGAGCTGGACATCAGATTTCTATTGCTTTGTGTCATTCATAGCAGCTTTTGCTTATGTGTGTGTCTGTGCATGTGACCTTGTGAAATTCACAGGATATTGTGTGCTTTATACGTTATTTCAGTAAATTAATTTTAAAGTTGGTTTTTTTTTTTGCCATTTCTTAACTCTTGGTTATGGTTGAGCTGCTGTGGGGGATGCTGACAGTGCAGTCAGATGTCATCTCGTGTTTGGTTTTTGTGGGAAAGATGAAGTTAGTACTGTCAGATTTGCTCTGTGGTAGCTGAACTCTGGGACAGTGTGGGCTGCTGATACATGAGCTCAAACAGAATTAGCATGCTTTCTTTTGCATTTTTTATGCCTGAATATTTGCTTGGAAATGTATTGAATATTCAGCCCTTGTGTGATTCCGTGTAATTCATGGTATGTGTTTGTGTTCTCAGGCCATTGCAACAGAAGGGAAATACTGGAAACGAAGGATTGAAATAGTCATCAGGGAATACCACAAGTGGAGAACATACTTCAAGAAAAGGGTCTGTTGGTTTACATACTGAAAGTAGTTTACTTGAGCCTGATCAGTATGCTGTTGCTTTTTGAGTTTTTCTGTCACTTTTTCTGGCATGCAAGAGTTCTTAAAACAGATGATAAATGGATACAGACATGTTCATCTGATTAGTTCCACTTAACTAAAAATTGTTGTTCTGGGACTGATTGCGCATGATTGGGTCTTAAAAGTTTTGCAAATCAGGTCTTCTCCTGGCACATACAGGACTATTCTGACTTTACCATGTCTTCTGTTCTCCTTTTGCAGTTACAGAAACATAAAGATGAAGATCTTTCAAGTTTGGTCAGGGTAGGTAACAGCCCTGAGAAGTGGCAGCATTTATGCTTGTAGAAGCCACAGTAGATAACAAAGCTGTAATGTGCAGTAGCTTGCTTTGATAAAAATCTAAAGACAAGCATCTTGCTTAAGCCTTAATTGGAGTTAGACACCTTAATGTTCTGTGCCTTAGAGAGCAATGTAAGATTTGTAGCTTAAATTGGATGGAGGAGAGGTTGAATGTAAAGTGCTGTGACAGAAGAAATGGGAATCAGCATTGCATGCCCAGAGAGATCAATCTCTTTGAGGGCTGGCATGAGATTTCATCTTGTTACTGAGTTGTAACTAGCACTGTTGCCTTGCTGGTGTAACTGGATTGGTGAAGATGTGTGAGCAAAGTGTTGCAGATCTTCCTGCTGTGCCCACAGCTGAGGCAGATAATATGCCATGATCCTAGAACAGGACAAAATGGTTAAAGGAACAGTGGTATGACCATTTAGTATGTCCCCTTAAGCTATCAAATCTACTTTGGGTGTAAAAATAGATGATCAGAAGCACTGTTGTGTTGTTTTTGCAAGGCAGTGCAGTTCAGCTCAGCCTGTAGTGAGGGATGAGTAAGCCAATTACGTTGTATTTTTGATGGGCAAAAAGTGTCTTGTGCAAACTCGGAGTACAATTGCACTTCACTACACTTCAGAGGTTTAGCTACATCCCACAAGCCAGGAGTTGTTTGCTTTGCATTCATGTTGGTTTTAATTTTTATTCAAACCAAGGGATTGTTAAATTGGGTGCAAATATACTTGTGCAATCAATCAAACAAGGAAGTGTTATTTGTCTTACATCCTTCTAGTCAACATCTGGGTTTTGGACAAAGACCTTTCCTACAGTGTTGTGGTATTTCAGTGAGCTGAAGTTGTGTATCAGAAGCACTGCTGATGTGTTTCAGTCCATTTGATGGCACCTCAAAGAGAGGTTCTTTCTTTAAAAATATGAAAAATTGAGGGCTGCTTTTATTGATCTGCACCAAACTCCTTTGGCATTGCTAGGCAGCCTGACCTCTCTTCCTTTGCTTTGACAGGACGATGATGTGGTTCTCTGGCAGAAAAGAAGGTATGGCAGAGAAACCCCTGTCCCTATGGAGGAAGGCAGCTTCTTGGATGCAAACATACTCATGTCCGAGTTCACCGACACCTTGTTCTCCACACTGTCTTCACATCAGCTTTCCTGGCCAGATTCCAGGGACATAGGTATTTGTTGGCTGTAGCTATGTTGCAGTGAGAACTCCTACAAAAGCTCTGGTTTGTTGCTTTGCTGCTCCTGTAGTCTTGCCTAAGAAATCTATCTTATATTGCTGATAAAGATAAAAACAGGTCAGGGAATGTAGCTGTCTTATGATTCTGTAGGTTATGGAATACTATAATTAAGATCCATAATGATCCAAATGTAATTTCTTTCTTAGTTTCTTAATGTACTGCTCCTAATGTTTGCCCCCTCATATTGCTCTGAATAAATCTGTAATGAGCAGTATTTACTTTTATCAGTGGTGAAGGCATTATGATTTATCTCAAAGCGTAGTTTTGTGTGTATTTTTAAGGGAGTGCCTGTGTATTTTTGTTTGGTTTTGTCCAGTAGAACCAGTGTGAGTCGCATCTGTACAAACAATCCCAAGAGCTGTTCAGCTCTGTGTGGAGGCTCTGACTGTCTGATGGGACACCACATGTCCACTGTGCACCATCCTTGCTGCATGGCTGTCTGAGCAACTCCAGAGTAGCCCTGGTTTACATGAATTGTACTCAAGGCAAATTAAAGGGTGGTGGTTTACTTTAAAATACTCCGCTGTGAGCTGTGGTGGGTCAGGCTGTGCTTCCCAGCAAGGTTGTGTGTAGTGCAGGAGGTTTGGGAGTGAGAGGCATCCAAGCTTGGCAATCCCAGATGTCAGTTAGAGCCTTCAAGTTTCACCTCTTCCATTTTAGTAGTTGAAAGTTTCATTCCCCAATGGCTTTGAATTCTGGACTGCTGTAGCTCTGAAGAGAAGCAGATGCTCACTTCCTTTCAGCAGCAGTTTTTCTGTAACATCTTGGCCAAGCCTGGCTGTGGAGCATTTTATTCCTGCTGCTGTTATTATGTGAGTGGTGTGAAGCTAATCTAATCTGTCTCCTGAATTTTGCAGGACACTTAGGAAATGCTGATATGATTCAACCAGGGCTTATTCCTCTCCAGCCAAATTTTGATTTTATGGATACTTTTGAGCCTTTTCAGGGTAAGAATCATATACAGAGTTCATTAATTTCTTAAATATTGCAGTGGTTTTTGAACTAGGTTTTAAAATAAGTTTAAGAATTACAGATATCTAAGGTTTGTCCATTTCACCCTTAGTGATGAAGATATTTAACATTTTGTTTGTCTTTGAATGTTTTGTGGCACTGTCTAGAATTCCATATGACATTAAACCACTGCTGACAACTTTGATGATTATGGATCTTCATGGAAGTAAAGACTCCTATATATTTGCTGGCTGTGCAAGCAGTCTGCATCAGATAACTGTACTTTGTGGGACTGCACTGAGCATCAGCTCTTGGCTGTCTGTGTGCAGATGAACCTTAAACACGACTGATTTTTGCAGTGTCCCAGTTTGCATGAAAGTTGATGAAGTCAGCCCCAAAGAGATCAGTTCCTCTGGAAGACAGCAATTCATTGCTCAGTCAACAACAGTTGTATGGAGCAAAGATCTCACAGTTTCATTACTTGCTAAATAATACTGATATTCCTGTGAATTTTAGGATCTAGCAGTGCTGTACCTTGAGTATGAAAAGTAGAAAATTTATAGATGACCTTTCATGTTTCAGAATTATTCACACCCAGTCGCTCCAGTAGTTATTTCCCTTCTGTATCTGCTGTCAGCTCAGCTACCACAGACAGCAGCAACCACTCTTCCCAGGTAAGAGAGGTTTAAAACTGAAGGCTCTGACATGAGCCATGTCCTCTCAGGAGGAGTTCAGACATGTCTGAATCAGTGATATTTCCTTGTCTCTCAGTCTCCTGTCCTGACGTCGGATTCATTGCCCAGCACGCTTCCAGCAGGGAACATGAGTGATGGACTGATTCCTTCCTCAGTACCTACTCCTGTCATTCCTGACGTTGTTGCAGACCAGTGTTCCAGCATTAGAAGTGGGGAATCTTTCATCCAGCCAGCTGACTTCCCTCCTGACTCGTCTCTCAGCGGGCCACAAACTTTTATGTCAGTGTTCCCGGCGCCCCTGCCGCTGCTGCAACCCACGAGTGCACAGCACCAGTCCCCGCTGCCCGCGGTGCCGCTGAGCTCCAGCCTGAGCCCTGCGCCCGCCGCCTTCGCTGCTCCAGAAACCCCCAAGTTCGGCCTCTGTGAATCCACGGTCATCACTCACACAGCTTCAGCCACGCTGACCCACAACGCCCCTGCCACCACCTTCAGCCAGAGCCAGAGCGTGGTCCTGGCCACGCAGCAGCCGGGGGCAGGAGTGCCTTGTAACCTGGCCTTCCAGACTGCTGTAGTGCAGGGGCAGCCCCGGCCCCAGCTGCAGTCCCAGCTGACATTTGCACTCCCCAAACCTGTTCCTCTGGCCAGTGCTGGGACAAGGCCCAAACAGTCACAAAAAATAGTGCCTGCTCCGAAGCTTGAAACAGTGTCCTTATTGGTAAAGAATGCCTTCATCACCCCAGGTGAGGAGCACTGTGGGGGGGATGGTTTCCTTTTCTGGGTGGGACTAGCAGGACACAAGGACCTTCTTCCTTTTCTTGCCTTACATAATAAATTAAAATACAGCTTCTGAGGTGTCCATGGAACCCCTGAACCCAGTGGCTGCACTGTTCAGTGGGATGCTCTGGAGTACTGCAAGGATTGGAAGCAGTTTGGTTGGGTGTGAAAAGCTGACCTGCAGAAGGGGGTCTCTCCTTGTAACATCTGTGATGGGCTGTGTAGCTGCATCATCTCTGTGCTCCTGCTCCATAGAAACCTTGGATTTAGGTGTGAAGCTGTGGTGATTAACTGCCCCTCAGAGCATTCAGCCACAGTGGAGTAGGTAGTAGGGAGAGAGTATTACCTTCCCCTAGGAGAGAAGATCTCCTTGAGGATGCTGGGGATCTTCCTGTCAAGCAGTTTAGAGACTGTTGAGATGCTTTAAGTCAGGAGTGGATTTTAGGTCAGGGTAGGAACACTTGGGGCCTCCACACTGGGTGGGATTTGGAGCCACTGGTGCTGCGCAAGGCAAAGAATAATGAGATGAGGAGAGAGAATTTTGCTTGCGGTGGTTCTTGTAGGAAAGCTCAAGGCTGGAGCAGGACAGGCAGCATGCTTTTCTTAGGATTTATTGCAGGCTGATTTTAGACTTGTGCTGGCTGGGGACCAAGTGACTTCAGCCACTTGAAATGTGCAACAACAATTCAAGAAAAAGCCTGTGTGGAGGAGTACTGTTAAACAGGCTTTACTAGGGAGTAGGTGTGTCTGCCAGGGCTTGATAGTGAGGTTACCCACCAAAAAAAAAATCACTATTGAGAAGAATAGACCCAACATCTAATTCTAGGTTGTCACTGGGATCAATCTGGTCCATGATCAATACCATGAGGGTGTTAATGGCAGTGTTCCTATCTATGGTATATTATAAACCAACAGTCTCAGCAGTCAAGACATGCATTTCTCACCTGGTAAAGATTCTAGGCAACTCATTTTCAGAAAGCTTTTGCTCCTACTTCCTCATTGCTTCTTGGGTTGTTTCTCACCCCATATATTACTTCCCCAATGCTCCACCATTTACTTCTAGACCATCACAACCAGTGGCTTTGTTTCCCATCTAGATTAGTGGCGTGTGTTTGGAGATCATGGTGTTCCTAAATTACTGGTACATCAATCTCAGGGGACAAATCCAAGAATTTATATAAATACTAGAGCTTTATTTTTGGCAATAGAATAAACATTAATACTTGTAACTGAGGCATTTATGCCTGTCAGTTGTGTTCAGGACAAACAAATCATCTCCAGACTATAAAGCAAATTACATTATATCTTGTGTTAGAGCTGCTCTGGTATAAGGACTCAAAAACACGTACAGATTTTCTCATCAGGTGCAAGACTTCACTGCTATCACCACTTCAGGATAATGTGCTGATTTTGAGAGGAAAGTCTGCAAAAGATGCATATGTAGGACAGAAACATGAATCATGTAAAGTGACTTCTAAATATTGTTGCTGGTTGTTGCAGTTCCCCAAATGTGGAAGTCAGAAAGGCCAAGCCTGTGCAGCAGCATTAATGCACTGGTAAGAGTAGGCTCTTGAGCTCAATAGAGATCTCATAAGTCCAGCTGAACCACAGTGAACAGTGGAAGGGTTGTGATTCCAGCTTTAGATGTGAGAATGCTCAAAGCATGAACTCCCTGTGTCACTGACAGCTCTCCTCCAGACAGACCCACGCGAGGCCTGGCACAAGGTTTGTGCAATCCACAGGCCTCTCTTGTGGAGGCTGTGCAGAAACTCCAGTTGAGTCAAAGCACAGTCATCAGTCACAGGTGACACTGTCAGGGAGGGGACATTGGATAACCCTGCACTGTCTCCCTGTCCTGCTGTGTGTGTCCTTCAGAATCCTGATGCTGAACTGCAGAGGAGTGGCTCGGTAGGAACCGACCTGTGCTGACACTTCTGTATCATAACTTTATTTGTACAAAAGGGGGCTGAACCAATACAGACAAGAGAAGCCAAATGTGTTTGGTTTGGTTTTATCAACAGACAGAAGCTGTGTCTTTGCCTGATTCTTCCCTTAGTAACACTTCAAGATGATCAGTCATGTTCTGTCTCGACTGGGCAAGAACTGTGTTAGTAACTGCACATCTGCATTGGTTACATGGAGATCTTCACAGATCCATGTGGAGACATTTGCTGCTATTCAGAATTACCTCTAGCTGTGTAAGCACTGCAGAACTCCTCGTTGTTTAGCATATTTTCTGGAATTTTGATGCTGATTCCCAATCACATTTGGTTGTCTTGTGGTTGTGTGTCATCTAAAGCAGCTATAAAATGAGATAGTGGAAGAAGCTGGTAGGATGAAGTGCTGAGGGAAAGGATTTAAGATATATGTATACAAGGAAGCATGAAGTATTGAGTTATTGACCCTTCCTGGGTCAGCAGAGCAAGCCCGAGATCCCAAAGTGTGGATGGGAGAGGAGAGCTGAAGATGGTTCTACTCCTGTCAAACCCAGCTCTGATAGAATGAGGACACTTTGCATTTCCCTGAATTATTACATACCTCTGCAAGTTCACCTTGAAACAGTGATGGTAGAAAACTCAGAAATAGCTGGAGTGTTGAAGTCCTTTTTACTGGATTAAGGGGCTTGAGATTATTGGAAGACTGGTGGCATTTTATATTGCAGTGAAATAGTACCAAATAGATGCCCATTGACCCACCCCCCTGTTTAATGACAAGTTATTCCATACAAAATGATCTCCAGCTTTTGTTTTGCCTCATTAACTATTCTAACTGAATTGTGTTCTTCAGCTGCCTTTCAGGGACAGTCCAGAGCTGTGATTGTAACTCCAGCACCTTTAAAAAGAGAGGGGATTTTGACGCCAGCCACGTCTCAGTCTAATGTTGCAATTGCACCAGCTGGAATTGTCAGAGTAAGGAGAAGAAAAAAAAATTATATATTTGTTTTCTAGGCCTGTTATTTGCAAGTAGTGAGAGCCATAATGTGCTCAGGAGGGTAACGAGTCCACTAAATAATCTGTTACCCAATGTGTGCGCTCAGCATTATGTTTGCTTATTTTTAAAGTAGCCACTTTATGGGCCTGGAAGCACTTTATTGTCTTGACAGACTCTGTCTCACACAACAGTAAGATTGCAAGGAGGCCTGTATTCACAGTGCTGTGGATGGGGATGGTTTGTGCTTTAACTGCAGAAGCTAGAAGGAGTCTGGGGAGCTCACCTTTCCACTGCCATACTGGAAAACATGCCTTGGGTATGTGAGTGAGTTTCCCCAATATGTTGTGTGCAGGAAGATAGATTTTAGTATATTATGCTGTTGATGTGTTGTAATACCACTTTAAGTTATGAAAGGATACTGGTCTCCTGCCAGAAGCCCGACTTTGGTGCCTGCCAGTTCCTTATTAGCCCTTGTTTCATGTCATCGGATTGTTAATCATGTATTAATTTGCTACTTTTAGTGAAAGGCAAGGTAACAAATCTCTCTCTCTCTCTCTTTCTTTTTCTTAATCTCTCTCTCCCCCCACTTTCTCCTTTCTCTCATCCCTTTTCTCCCTCTGCCCCCACACTGCCCCTCCTGCTCTCTCTTTCTCTCTGTTTTCCTCTGTGCTATTTCTGTGCTGTTCCCAGGCTCCCGGGGTGACGGAGTTCCGTAGTAACATTCTGGTTGGTCCAGCACAGCGAGCACCAAGTAGTCAACAAAGCCAGTCCACAGTCTCACATCTCTTCCCTCCTAGTGTAGTCCAGGATGTGTTGGTGAAAGGAGAGCACATCCCTTCCCACTGTTGCAGTTCACAAGTTCCCTCACCTACACCTAGTAAGTTAGAAAGCTATAAGCATTCTCTCCCCTGCACATGGAAGTGTGTTTCCGTTGGGTAGGCAGGGTGTAAATGGGCCTTGAGGATCCCTAGATAATTTTTGAAGGAAAAGCTTTTCAGACCCTTCTACCCCACAGCTTCAGTTGCATCCAGTAGTTTGCAATTTTTGTCTTAAATGACTGCAGCGTCCCCCAAACTGTGATTTTGTGCTTCCTGTAAGTGGCTCCTTTCTAAAAGGATGTGCTGTCGTAGTCACCAAGAAATGAAAGGCATCTGTGTAGGAAGTGCTGAATAGGTTTGTTGTTCAGTGTCATAGCTCTGATTATGGCTGCAGGATCTCAGACACAACCCTTGTAGGTAAGTGCAAAGACTCCTTTTGCATGTGCATCGACAGAGCGTTCCCTGGGCTGGTTCTGGTCATAAATAGCTTGGAAGTGTCACTGTCATGTCCCAGGCCTTTGGAGACAAATGGGGGAGTCCAGCAGGACGATGGAATCACAGCCTGCACATCCAATATGCCTTTGCTGAAATATATGTGTGTGAAAGGACTATTACATCTTGCTATTCAGGATGTATGACACTTGTCACATGATATCCTAAGCTTTCCCAGCAGTCTTGACGTTCTCTAGCATGTGGTTGCTGCATCAAACAGTGTAATTTGGTTGCTGACTGCATTTCAGTTCAATTCTAGTAGAAACTTCTCAGCAGTTACATTTCCTACAAAAAGTTGTTTGTTAATGTATCTTGTATTTTTTCCTTTATGAAGGCCGGGACTGTCAGAATTCAGGCCAGGCTTCTCCCTGCACCTCTGAGCAGAGCCCCAGTCCACAGTCTCCTCAGAACAGCTGCTCAGGAAAATCTGCCACTGACCCTACTATGTCTGCATTTAAGGTGCGTGTCCCTTCTTTTGAGGGGCTTTTCTTCTTTACCTTCCTAGCTGCCTTTCTGTCTTGATGTCTGAGCAGGGACTAGAGAAAGTTGTGCTTCAGGACAGTAGCATATTTGTGTGTTTGGCTTAGCTGCTGCTGCATTCCTGCTGCTCTGTGCAATCCAGAATGTCAGACTCTAATCATCTACTCTCCTCCTCAGGGATGTGTCACCAGAGGGGCTAGACTTAGCTGTACCTCTGCAGGTCCTTATGGTCATGACAGCAGTTCCTGCTGTGCCTCACAGGAGTGTTGTGACAGGTGTCAGTTTACTTAGTCAAAGGTTTCAGGCTTAGTGATCTAAACTGTGGCTTTTTGCCATTGTTTTGTTGGGGCTCTTCAGTCTGCAGGGCTCTGGCCATTGCTGGAGGGGAAGTTCTTGACCTTCTGAGTTCTTACATGTCTCCAGTGATGCTATGCTGCTCCACAGAGAAGCAGCTCCACAGACTCTACGAGTTACACCTTTAAAACCCTTTGAGAATTAGTGGGGTAAGAACTCTGTGGTCTAGAGATAGCACCTGAGCACTGGTTGTACCTCACACACAAGCTGACCTTGTCAGAACACTTTCTGTGATGGTATGAGAAACTTCTCCACAAAAACCCCATCAGAAAAATCAGCTGTAACTTCTCATTCATCCTGTTGTGAAAGGGAGTGTTACTTAACTGTTTTGCAAGTGCCAACCCTCTTCTGGCTTCTCTGGCTCTGTGTACCCTGTGAGTTGATGGCACTTTGATTACTCCAGGGCAGAAAGGTGAGTTTGACACCTACAGCCTGTAGCTACACTCAGCTCTAGATCTTTTGCAGATGCTAATCAGAACTGCCCCTTGCTGACCATGCTGCAAGTTGCTCATGAAAGTTGGCAGTGCTTTGCTTGGTATGAATGCTCACAAGCAGTGGATGCAGCCTGTTCTGCTGTTAGGGAGTAAGTAAGCAAAGGAACAAATTAGTAGGGCTGGCTGATGGTGGGAAGGTGGTCACTAGATGGAGGACCATTCCTAAAAGTAGGGACACTGCAATGAAATAGGCTTCATAGCCATGGAAACACACCTGCTCTGACAGCAGTTGCTTTGGATGTGTACTGTTAGTAACTCTTCTAAAACAAGAGAGAAACAATGATATTTGCCAAGCTCTAGATGTATGTGCTTTTGTTCCTCTGCATTGTTAGTTAGATTAAACAGTTCTGTATTGCTAGGTAACACAGTTATTTCAGTTTGGCAAAGCATAGAGGTCACTGGAAATCTCAGTTCTACTCTTGAACCTGCATTTTCTGTGGTTTTGGGCAGCTGCTAGCTTCGTTACACTTCTTTCTCTCATTATAAAGTGGGGTGATGGTGAGCTGCTGCCAGAAAGCCTCACTCTGCCAGGAATGTGTTCTCAAAGTGCAAACTCTGCTAAAGAAGTTTTTTCTTCCCAGGTTTCCTGTGGCAAGCTCCCAGGAAAAAGTAGTAATTGAGTGGTGCAGCAGTAGGAACAACTTGAGCTGGTGCTGCCAGAGAGGGACTCAGAACAGAGAAATCCTTGCGCTGTTACACAGTTGAGGTCTCTGCACCTCGTTCACACACCTGGCATACACCTCTGTGTGGAGTGGGGATTTTTGGAATCATATATGGAGTCGTTCTGTTCTTTCCTGGATCCTTTCTCTGTGTCCCTGCTGTGGCTGTGATGTGTAACCATCCCAGGGATGATCCCTTGCTGTTCCAAGCTCCAGCTGAGCTGGGCAGGAGCCACAGGGCGGCGGTGTGGCCCCAGCTTTGGGAAGGGATCTGCCGGCTGCTCCTTTGTCCTCAGTAGCTCAGAGGCCTTGGAATAATCTGGTATTTCCAGTGCTGGAGCAGAAACTAGAGCTCCTTTATAGCTTGGAAAGTCTTTTCTTTCTATGGACACCAACTTTGGGAGCTCAAGTCAGTGGTTTATGTAGCTCCCCAGTCTCCAGATCCAGGGACTGCAGGATCCTCCTGTGCCTAGAAAATCCTGCCAGTTGTTTTCTTTGTTACTTTTGCAAGGTGTTTCTACCACAGCCTGGACCAGTTCTGGGTCTATTGATCTTTGTTCTTTTGTTGATAATCCAAAATTGTTGAAACCCTAAATATTTTATTTCCTGAGAAAGAAGTGTAGAATAACCTTTTCTTTCTGCTAAAGCACTACACAGACAAATAGTGTCTTTCAAACCTTTGTGTGCTTTGCTGGCAAGCAACAAATCACATGCATACTGTACAAGTCCAGAACCTCCAGGTAATATAATATCTTTCAGATTTTCTCCTTGCCATCCTGGCGTGTGATGCTTAAAATAGGTGCAGATGTCAGAGGTGGCTTGGTCTACAAACACACTGTCAATTCATGATTAACGTTCTGGAGAGTTGTTCCAGGGGAGACTGTGAATGCCAACAAGACAACAAAAATGACACTGAATTTGAATAGCTGAAATAGTCATAGCAGTAGAACACTAAAGGAGAACAGCATAGTCTGAGCTGATTTTATTTATGCAGAATCGAAGGATGAGGCATCTTTCGGAACAAAAACGAAGGTTTAATATCAAGATTGGTTTCAGTGCTCTGAACAGCTTGGTGTCAGCCAACTCCAAGTTGGTAAGTACCTCAGCAGCATTTACAGTTTAATGTGAAATGTAAGAAAGAACCATTCTAAAAGTCTTGTTAATAAATGTAATCATTTCACTGTTGAGTGGTCAGCTGAGCATAGCAGAGCATGCACTGCTGGAATGCAGCACTGAGCAGAGGTGGAATGGAAAATTCGCTCAGGTAAATTCCTAAAATCTCCTACATTGAGATCTGTGCCTCCCAGCAGGAGTCAGAAGCATGGTCAGTTCAGATGATTTGGAAAATCTCTTTAGGACTCTTTACACCACTCAGCTGTCTTTAAGAATTGGGGCCTTTTTTCCCCTTTCACCTGCCTTTTGTTCATGGGCTTACAGAGAAAAAAATTCCCAACTGATTCCTCGTTGTCAAATGACTTTATCCAAACCAAGAACTTTCTCTGGCTACACTAGTTACATTAGTTCACTAAATTGAAATACAGATATATATGAACAACAAAATTTTTAGTGTCCTTTAAATACCAGTAGCTTTGAAACATGGAAAATATGAAAGTGTTTTGTGCAGCATGTTGATTTGTTTATGTAATTTTTATAGTCTCAGAAATTTAGGTGATATGTTGTCAGAATTTCATTTTCTGACTTGAATAGCCTTGATTTGAAAGGAAATCCTGTTTGAAAACTCAGCTTTACTAAAATATCTGGTTATTTTATTTCCCAAGTACAGTTTTTTAATTGGTTCCTCAAAACTGAAGAGTATTATTATCTGTATCCTTTGGTGGGTCCTTCTGTTTAATAACTTCAGGTTTCCAAACTAAATAATTTACATTATCAACTTCAAGCAGTGCTTCTACCAGCACTGTAAATCTGTCTGGAGATGTAGCACATCCTTCAGTACTTAAGTAAGAACTGTAAATATTTTTGAGAGGACAGATAATGAAATAAAACATTTTAAATTATTAAAATACTTCTTTCAACAAAGTAGCAGAAATGTAATTTATGGAAGAAAACAACCCCTGCAGCCACATTTCTCTGTACTGGAGTGTGAAGAGCAGTCAGAGAAGTACAGAGCTGAGTATCTGAAGTGTTTTGCTCTGCCTGACCCTGTGCTTTTACACACAGTGAAGCAAAGTTAAAAGGTGCTGAAGTGCAGGTTAGGAGGACAAACTCTTCATGAATCTGAGGGTGTGGCAGAAGGTGAACTGTGTGTGTGTTTGGTCTAGATCAGCCACGCCAGCACGCTCCAGAAGACAGTGGAATACATCGCTAAGCTGCAGCAGGAGAGGACACAGATGCAGGAGGAAACCAGGCGCCTTCGGGAGGAGATCGAGGAGCTGAACGCCACCATCCTGTGAGACTGGGGAGCTTCCAGGGATGGAGCAGCAGCTTCAGTGGTGCTTGGGCCAGAACAGCAGGGAGTGTGTGCTCAGTGTCACACCAGGCAGCACATGGGTGTTGGACAGAACAGAGCTGCTGCCAGCTCCAAGCAGAGATGCTGTGGGATGGGCACTGGTGCAAACTGTGGATTTTCAGCAAGCTCTGAGTACAGAATGCACAACAGTGGCAGCATCAGGGAGGATGTGTCAGGTCAGAATAATTCTGAGAAGAAGCCAGCAAGGATGTTTTTATGAAGCTCATTGGTGATGGAACTCTCACTCTTCACAATGGCTTTGCTGCAGCTTTCTTTTCAAACACAGTCAGTTTTCATAGGAAAAGGTGATTGAGTACATAAGACACAGAGCTTGGGCTTCAGAAGTTTGTCACTGGCTGAACAGAACTGTGGTAAATCCCTTCACCTTCCCAGTGTCTCAGTTTGCTCTGTGGGTTTATGATAGTTATGTACAATTACACAGCATGTTGAGAACACCACTGGCTTTCCTTCCTTCTCCAGAAGTTTTAGGCTTAGGTGTGAAGTTAGAATTAGCAGTAAATCAAAATATTTTTATTTTTCTTACAAAATATAATGAAGTCTGCTTGGTTTTATTTTAAATTGATCTGTTTCATAAGAATCTCCATTACACTGTCTTCTGTAACATTGCTTAGGAGTAACTCTGTAAATTTTTCCTTGACTCCTAATGTGCCTTGTCCTTAATGGATGCCTAAAATTACTTTGTCATATGTTATATTTTGTTTTCAGTTGTGTTGTTTTTAAGAAGAAGTGTTTGTAGCAGCTTGATAAATTGCTTTGCTGCTTGAATATAGACTAAATGGTTGGGAAAAGAGTTTGTATTCCTGACTGGAGTGGTTACACTCTGAGGGGATCATGCACTGGGAAGCCCCTCCACCAGAGATACCAGGAATACACACTTTTCTCCTGCTGCAGTTTATTCTGGAAGAGAAATGTGTCCTTTTTGGTGGTATTCTGACCTCCAAACATCTTTTCAGTTCTTGCCAGCAGCAGCTCCCTGCTACCGGGGTTCCTGTAACACGGCAAAGGTTTGACCACATGAAGAGGTTGTTTGATGAGTATGTGAGAAGCAGGACCCTGCAGAACTGGAAGTTTTGGATTGTATCCTTTTGTACCAACCTGATGAACTCAGGCTTTGGTTACTGGTACTTTTAGAGCCAAGAGCTTGGGGTTCTGGTGCTGTGACTTTACGCCAAGTTTCTTAAATAACAAATGACCTCAGTTTTCATCCACATCTGCGTGTGGATATGGATTCTTGGGGAAGTTGTTCACCTCAAAGTGTGGGAGATAACTAGAAAATAAAATATAAGACAGAGGCAAGGTTTTCTTGCTAGGCTATTGTACTGCAAGAAATCTTTTGTGGCCCCTACTCTGGCTGTCTTTTGGGAAATGTATGTAGACCATAGCAAAGATTTCAGGGGAAAAATATTACAGTTACTGAAGCTGTTAAAAAACTTGCACATTCCCCTTTCCTTTTTCTCCCCTTCAGGTCAGTGTGGAGGAATTTTGCAAAGTATAGTGAATATCACTAGGAACTAAGGTTCAATTTTTTTTCTTAGTGTTGCAGATTTGAAAGTCCAATTTTTGAAATGTTGCAGTCCCTCTGGCAGTTGAAGTCCATTTAGAAATCCAATGTTTTCTCTGTCATAGCCTTTTCCTTAGAATGTTTTGAACTCTCCCTATGTTGTCTCTCTTGACATTTGATGGTCTGCAGTTCAGCATTATTATTAAGCCACTGTTTGAGTCCTTCAATGGGATGGTTTCCACAACAAGCTTTAAGGATCTGAATGAAACTGCACTGGCCTGGTTGGATCAGCACTGTTCTCTTCCTGTTTTGAGGCCAAGTAAGTGAAGTTCCATCCAGCAGCTCTTCCAGATCATAGAAAATATAATATAATAGCATTTCTTAAAAGAGGATGACAAAGCACATGATGCTGAATGTGACTTTTACTTCCTTGTTGTTAGCTCAGTGAAAAAATAAGAGCCTCTTTTGACTGTGAAGACAGAAAAAAAAATCGTTGAATAAACCAGAATTTAAACAGTCTTTAACTACATTTAAATTTCAAAAGCTTGGCTCTAATTGGAGTACATTTGGCAGTGTGATTTATCTTGTAATGAGGGAAAACTTCTGAGATTCATATTCAGCTTTGCAGTGACCTTCTGTTTGGGCATCATTGCTTGATTCTTTTTCTCTCGCCATTCAGCAAATATTTAATTTATGTTTATAACTATCAAGGGGTGCTCTCTTTTGTAGAAGAAAGATCAGCCAGACTGATGGTTTCTCTTGATGCTTTCCTGCCTTTTTATTTTGTTTTCTAGTGGTGCTGAACACCCTGCGGCACCTGAGCAGGAGCACCTCGATCCTGTCGGACCCCTCGCGGCTGCCGGAGCAGGCCCGGGAGGCCGTGATGAAGGTGAACAAGAGAGCTGGGGAGACCTAGCAACCAAAGACACTGAGGTGCTGCTCCCAGGGGTGGAGAACCCGCCAGGCCCCGCCTGCCAGGCTCCTCCAGTCACTGCACTTTAGAAAGGATTCTCTCCATCACCTGAGACATTGTTCAGGGCACCTGGCCCTGCCTTCCGAAGAGGTGCAGGTGATGCAGTGTTGTCAGAAGGTTTGGGTTCCTCTCCAGTGCTGTGCTGTGCTCCGTCGAGTGAGAAAAAACACCAAGCTCAGGTAAACTCAGCAGGTTTGAGCCCTGCAGGCAGCAATAGATCTCCATCAATGCATCTGTATGCAACTAAGAGATTTCTATGAAACACCCTCAGTTCTCTGAAGTGTAAATCCTGTACACCAAGGAATGTGCTCTTCAAGGGGAAAGAAATGCTTTTGATTTTGTGAAGCAGAATGTGCTTTTTATTTTGTTTCCTGGTATTCAGTTCCATTTGTTTTACTTGAATAGTGAAAATTGTTAAACAGGATCATATGAAAAACCAAAGGAGAAAAAAAATCTGTCAGTGATGTCAACTCGTGGCAAAAATACTAGAATTAAAACTCAGGCTGTGTTTTGTGTATTTTTATTTTAATGAGTGAATCATTGCATTTGATCAGTTTCAAGATGTGCTTTATTTTCTAGTAAATAAAGTAGCTAATTTTTTTTATATATAGCCATTGCAATGGCGTGGCAGGCTGTGCAGTAAGTGCAAGAAAGAAGTTTTAGATTGTATAAATTCTGTAATTAGGATAAATATATGAATTTTATACCAGTTTAATCAATGAACTGTTTTCTTGCACTCTGCACAGTTCAGCTGCCATCCTCACAAAATGTGCACATATAAAACACACCCATAGGTAAATGTAATAGCACTTCAGAGACAAGAATTGAGTTTGTGATGTTAAAAAACAGGCTTTTTTATTATCTCAGAAGCTATATCAAACCCCATGGACTTGCAGTCAGTTCTTTTCTAAGCCTGGTCTGTATGGGAACGTTATGTTCAACATAATTATAAAACCTGTAAAAATAAGTTTAAAACTCAAAATACTACATGATGTTTTTCTGTGAGAGTCTCAGCACGTAGTGTCCTCTGCTGCAGGTAAACTGAGTCCTGTTCCAGCAGTGATTGTCCATCCTGAGACAGCACTGGGATGTTCATTCCAGCTGATGGTTCATAGCCTGGGATGATCCCATGACCCTTTTAATTCCACTCACAACTTGATCCTGATTGTTCAGGGCTGTGCAAATGGTGGGAATGCTTCCCTTGAGCAGCTTCCTTTCAGTTCTAAAAGCAGGCTGGAGGTGATGTGCAGCCTCTCACAGTGGTAAAATGAGGAGTAGGTGGCCCCCTTGGGGGTTGCATACTCTGAAATGGGCTCAGGAGGTTCTCCTGGGGGAAAAGAGCTTTTCTCAGCGTTGTCCCCAATCTCTTCCACTTGGGTCAAAGTTAGAAAGGAAACAGTAGGCCTGGGGGGTAGGGCTGAGCACAGGGGTGGTTTTGTTCTTGTTTCTGCTTTGTCCTGAGTTTTTGCAGCTCCTGGCTTTCCTTGCAGAGTTCCTTCTGTGTGAGCAGCACTGTAGCAAGGACAAGACACAAAAGATGAGCCCCAGGGCCCTCTGCCTGGAGGAACTGAGGGCTGAATGGGAAGGCAGAATAGCACATTTTGTACCAACACACCTTCCTCTAGCTGTGCAGGCAGAGGGGGAGATGCTTTGCTTTTTTTTTTTTTTTTTGACAGCAGATTTGACATATAATTTGAAGTTCGTGGCACATGTGAAAACCTGGGTCCCTCTGACAGAAGCAACAAAATTCCAAGTCTCAGCCAAGGAATGGTGTGCAAAGGTTGTCATGGTAATTAAAGAGTGAGTAGATTTTTTGGAGGGATCCATTCCTAGGTCTTTGTTAATATAATCAATTAAGCAATACTCTTTTGGAAACATCTGGGTAAGAAGTGTTGAATAAGTAAATCCTTTTTTAAATCAGTGCTTTCAATCCTCCCATTTTTATCACTGGTTGTGAATTTGACTCCAGTAAAATCATTTTCCACTGTGATGAGCTGGAGCTGTCCCTCCCAGCCTTTCCTTGGTGGGCTCATCCCACTATTCGTGTGTTAAAAACACGTCTGGGTTTCTAGCAAGAAAGCAGCAGGCATATTGTCCAAGAACTGGTGGTTTTGCTGACCTTTTCAGATGAGCAGATCCTGTAATGCTTCCCCTGCAGTGTGATCTCCTTGTCAGCAGTGATGGTGTGTGATTTTCACCATTGCTGGTATTGATGACGTGGGAGTTTTGCCCCAACAAGCCCAGTGCAGTACAATCGTACTTCAGGGCCCAGGGAAATCTGACAACCAAAACCCTAACATCCATACCTCACTGAATGGACTAAACACTGAAAGCAACCTTAAAGGATAGGAAGGGGTACTTTAACTGAACTGCCAAAAATTTTGTCCACTCACAGTTTTGACGTGGATGGAAAAATCATCCATCAGATTGCACTGTGAGCTGGTTACAATTGGAGGGAGGGTGCTTGTTTAGCAAATTGTGGTGCAGAAACAAGCTCAAAGCACTATTAAAATAAAACTGCAAATCTTAAAGTAAAGAGAAAAAAATTAAATCAAATATTGCTTACTTAGGCAGGAGTGTAGGAGGGAGGAAAGGAAAAGTGAAAAGATACTTTCCACTTAGTGCAATTACCAGAAATGATGTGGCTGCTCTTTGAAGCAGTGATTCAATATATTCTTGTTGCCCTGTTATTGCATATCAGAATTCTTTTATCAGTCAGCCTTGTGAGGAGAGTGATTTCACTTCATTTGGAAACACAGGATGAAAAAAGCTGGTTTGTCTCACATCTGAACAGCAGAACCAGTAAAGATTGGTATGGAAAGGGATAGACCACATTTGTATTAGTTCTTGCATAGATGATCACTTTGAATCTTGTTTAAACACCTTAGTCTTTTTTTCTTACCCATTGAGGAGTTTAAATACTTTATTTTTTTTCAAAGTTTGGTAACACTTTCTGCCCTAATTTAAGCACTCTGATTTCCTCAGTGTCACCAAAGTAAGCAAGCCAAACACACGGTGCCTATAGTCTGCACAGAATTGCAGGTGCTGCACATCTCTGGTGCTAAACTTTTGGAGAACCCCCATGTAATTAAACACAAGTTGTCTTCTGTCAAATCCAACATATTTCACTCAGCAAAAGAGTGGCTAAATAACTTATTTATGGCCTGTGATACGCACAAGGTCAAACTGGGATTGTCTACTGGTTCCTTCTGACCTTGAATTGTATTAATTGGTATATTGTAGATGGCCCCACCCCAAACACAAATTCTGGAGAACCTGGGTGTTATCTGGTGGAGTTAATAACTTGTATTGCAGTTATTGGCCTCCTTTTAGCAGGAGGAGTAAGGGGTGAAAGTCCAGGAGCAAACTAGAATTGGAGGAGTTACTGAGGAGTGGGATCAGAGATGAGTGCACACTTCACTGTGACAGTCTGATCTCTGCACAAAACCAAAGGCTTCTTGGTTAATACCATTTGACCTGACTGGAATGTTCTTCCATGCTTTTCTAGACCCCTGGGGAAGACTTCCTTGAAGGGAGCCCTACTAGAATGTTTCCATCTGTGCCTTAGACCTTGTATGCATTTGATTAATCATAAGTCATACATTGTTCTCCCTAAAATGATGCTCTGTGGAAAATTCAGTGAATGGAGGAAATGGGGCTTCCCAGGCTTTTTAGAGGAATTTATCTGTGTGGCATTACTGTGACTTTCAGGCTGAGGTTGTGAGTAACTGTGTCTATAGATGGAAAAAAATTACATCTTTCCTGCTGAATCCACTGCCCTCCACTGCCCTGTGCAGGAGCACCTGTGCACACATGGACATAACCTCTACTATGACAAACCCAGGAAATGGGCAAGGGCTTAAACCTCTAAATCTGAAATGGCTTGAAAAGACCACAGGCTGTCAAATGTATTGAAAAACTGCATCCCTTTGTATCTTCAGGTTTTTTTACATTCCTCTGTGTGTCTGTGTTCACATGTGGTAGAAGTGACAGGGAGAGGTAAATTTAGTTTTGTTTGCCTTTAAAAGCCCAAAACTCCTGAAAAGCATTTTGAGAACAGGAGATGGAAGCTCACTGCAGAAACGTTCAGTAAGATAGTGCTTTTGTAGTACAAATTATTTGAAGGCTGTTTCACTTTCTCAGTTTCTGGAGTGGAAAATTCTTGGGTTGATGTTGCCAGCTAGAAGGTACTGCTGAAAATAGAATGGTTTTTTCACTGTTTTGACCTTTTTCTTTCTTTCTTTCTTTTTTTTTTTTTGTTCCTTTCCACCTTTATTGCATGGAAAACCACCAAAAATCAAAAGGCTGATGACACCTAGTTTAGGTTCTTTAGGGATTCAGTCACACCGGTCTGGAGGACTATGGACAATTGTTTCTCACTTCTAGGAGTTTTTTTAATTAGGTGAGACATCAGGAGTTTTTCTGTTGCTCTTTAATTTATACATCTGAGTTTCAGAGGAGATTATTTGTTTTGGTTTATTTTTTTTTTCCTTTTACAGGACCCCAATATTTTTCCTACAACGTCAGTTAAAGCTCTAGTTTTCTTTTGTTTCGTTCTTGGTTGGATTTTCTGCTCATTTACTGTGTTAGGGCAGAAGTGGTAGAACCAAATTGTAGCTTTCTCTGTAAAACTTGAGTTCTTCAGTTACAATTACAGTAACTTCAATTACAATGGAACACACCTTAGGTTTATAATAGAATTAATTTCTAGCCATGATCTGACCTTTTATATCTGAACTTTTTCCAACATGAATAAGGTTTTCAATCAAAGGATATCAATGCTATGAGCAAGCCTTTTAACAATACAGTGAATAAATAGATCATTTTCTTCTTCTAACCTTGTATTTAAATGTGTTTTAAGTGAATGGAATTCATTCTTGTTAAGAAAAAAAGGAAAAAAAAAAAGCTTGAAGGTATGAGGACTTCAGGTTGTGCTCTTGCTTTGCTTAGGTTTCCTGTTCTGTTGCATGACAACTTCTGTTGTGCTGTTGATATGTAGCACTTTTCAGTAGGTCTGTTAAATTGTGCAATGCATTTTTTTTATATTTACAACCAAAACAATAAAGGATATTTTTTGGAAGAAACTGGTTGTAATGCCTTTCTTTTCTAACTGGAAGTGGGGAAATGGTAAGTAGAATTGTTCCTTGACCAGGCCCAGCACCTGACATCCTTTTTTGCAGCTCTAAAAAGAGCTCATTTCCCTGTGAGCAGTGCTGGGGTTTCCTTTGGATCTGTGTGTTTGGCATTCCCAGAGCTCGTGTCGTGTATGGAATTGCTGCACAACAGTGAGGGTGAGCTCATTTGATGGAACTAAGCATAAAACCTTTCTTTCCTTCTCTTCAATTCCTTCTGACAGATGGTAATTCCCAGCCCTGGTATTTCTCCCAAGATAGGTAAAATTATTAAGCCTGCAGATGCTGCATCAGTGCCTTGAGCCCTGATATTTTCTTGCAGGCTTGGATTTGAGTCTGACACACTGGTGGGTATTCTGCAGAGCAGCACTGAGCTTGCATAGCATGGTATTCCATGGAATTTATGTCAGTGTTAGGCCCTGAGCTGCTTAAGTCCATTTAAGAAATGAAATTAATAAATCTGCCTTTAATGACTGATTTTTGTTTTTCCCTGGTAGGATACTGCAGATCTCTGTGCTTCAGTTGTCACCTCCCTGGCATTTTGGATTTTCTTGCCTAATGAAAGTCATATTGAGACTCTAGTTGAAGGGAAAGGTAATAGAAGAGTGAAAAGAAGGATCTTATTTTAAAATCACTGTGCAAGAGTTTGTGCTGGTTGATCTTATCCTTGTGATTGGTATTTAACTTAGTATTTCTGATGAGAACTTCTGATGAGTCAGGCCTGTGGTTCCAGGAGGTACAGCAGTTTTTGAACTCTGCATTTAATTTTTCAGAAATCACAAGCTTGATCTCACATAGAGCATTTTGGTGGGAGTGAAGAAGAGCAGTGCTGTTTCAACAGTGATAAACCAGCTCTTCAGCCTGCCTTCACTCTTGACCAAGCACTACAAATGCCAGAGTTACTGCAGCGATGCTATCAAAGCTCTCTGGGAGGAAGCTGTGGCTGCAGAGCACTGTTTCTGTACTACTGATTTAGTGGTGATTTCAGAGAGGCTGCTGTAACTTCAGCTGAGGTGCCAAAAGATTTTGTGAAGTGGCTTCTTTTTGTGGCTGGTTTTGCTAATCCTTGAACACTGCCAAAAGTGGACCTACACCTGCTCGGTGGAAATGATGCCGAATGAAATCACTGCTGTAAGGGGATTGCCCCTTCAGTGGGCAGACAGCTCAGGGCTCTCTTTAGATCTAAAAGAATGGAATGGAATGCTCAGTAGATTTGTATTTATTTTAACCTATATTAGCCCTTAGGAGCTCATCTCTGCTGACTCTCATCCCTGAGGACTGTCTCCTGGAGGTGGGCAGACTGTTTGGGTGTTGGGGAAGTTCCCTGTGTGCAAACACAGAAGAGCCCCTGTTGTCATCCAGAGAGATGTTTAACATGTTCCTATTTCAGAACAAGGTGTGTGTGTCACACACCCAGAGCCTTTCCACCACCAAATGGAAACAAACCCACGAAAGGTGAGACTCATCACATCCCTGAGTCCTGCTGCTGCCTTTCTAACACTCCTCACAGAGCCCATCTGTGCCTCCTCCCTCCACACTCTTCATTCCTCACAGGCCTCAAAAGCTTTTTGTTCAACCAGGATAAATGGGAAACTGCTTGTCAGGAGATCTTTGCTGATGACCAAACCATGATCACAGCAGACATGCCCCCTGTGGCACAGGTGTGTCCCACAGCTTGCAGCCCTCCAGGGAGGATTTATCTGAGCCCTGGTGACCCTGCACCAGGAAGACCACAGGGCTGCAGGTGTTCTCTCACTGTTGTGTCTGGGGCTGGTGCCTTTTCCTCTCAGCAGTGACTGGTCTGAATCTTCCCCCCTGGGGAAGGACAGCTCTTCAGGTAGCTCTTCCTGTGATGTGAGCTGGGGCAGACCATCTGACTCACTTTGATATCATATTTGTGCTGCTGAGAAAGCATTTCCCTTTCTAATTGTTTCCCTTTCCCTCTTTGTTGAGCTATTTATACATTTAGAAGGTGAAACAAAAGACGTGCATGGGAGAGGAAACCACAGGGAGCGGCCCTGTATAATCCTCTGGTTCAGCAAGGCTTAAGTGGTTTGTGTCAGTCATTGGAAGTGGTGATGTCTGAGCCCTCGGGATGTGACTTTCCCTGCTCAGAGTGGTTTGCTGACCCCACCTGAAAAGGTGAGGGAGGTTTTGCTTCAGCCTTGCAGATAAGCACATCCCCAGGCAGTGATTTTCTTTTTTCTTTTTCCAACCACACTAATTTTTCTATTAAAAATGAAGGATGTGAGGTTGGAATTTTACCTTCTGCATGTCACCACAATGTGACATCTCCACAGCTGTGTCTGAAATGGGGCCCATTTGGGAGGAATTCTTCCCCTGGCTCCAGGAAGGAGCTTGGTCCCTCTGTTCTTTTGGGAAACTTGAGTGCTTTTGTAGGATCCCCCCTCACACTTCTGGGGGACTGGCAGTAATTCAGTTGGTATCAAACCCACTTTTCCTTTAGAAGCCTGAGCAGAACAGGGCCAGTGCAAAGTATATTGTAAAAAAGAATTAGTAAAAAGACAATCCAGCAATATTTGTTTTATTTAATATTCTAATTAAATTCCAGTTTCTCTCCAAAGGTAACAATGGGAAATGAGTAAAACCATTCATCTACTAAGTTGCAAATACATCCCTTTCAGTATTAAAGTAGAAGAGTTAAAAATATTAATAATATATATATAAACTAAATATATTATTAAATAGATTTATAAAAATAGATGTATTGTATAAATTCATAAATAAATTCACTAGTAGAGAGAGAATTACAAAATCAGCCTGCTGACAATCAGCTTTTCTTTTGAAAAATAACTGTGAGATAAAAATATAAATAACATTAAAATTACTGAAATTACACTTTCCTGTTTGCTTATATATGCCAGGCTTGGTTAATTAAATTACTTTGACTCACGTTAGTCCATCCTTATTATATGCTGTTGCAAATAAGACAATATAAATAGTTTTATAATAAATGCAATCAATAACTTAACACATTCATCCTTTAAATATTAAAATAGATTATATTCTCTATTATAGAGAATAACAAGTGCTTTATCAATGTTAATCCTGGCATCAAACTGATCCCTTAACCCCTGACAAGTCACATTTAACCAGCATCTTAAAGTTGTTTTTTTTCATCCTGGCATATCAAATGGCTGCTTCAAAGTACAGTTCTACTGCAGATTGATGCCTTTATATCTCTTTAAAACCCACCAGATGTAGGTCTTACTATCTGCCAGCTCTATGGTGTGGACCTGGGGTGGCTCCTGGACCCTGCAGGTGTAAAAGGTGGAGCCTTCGCTCAGTGTCGTGTTCAGCTGTTCAATGTTGTCTGTGACCACTTTGGAGCTCCCGTTGCAGATGGTTTCTATGTCAGCTCTCAGGGTTTTCAGAAGGTTGTGCATGTAGTGCAGAACACAGCAGTTTGCATGGAAAGCTGGACAGTCAGGTATTTTCTCTGCCATCTCTCTGGCTTTGGACCAAATAGTCCAGGGCTCACGATGGAAGGATGCAGAGACACACTTTTTCTGTGGGGAAGGAGGAGCAGAGAGAGATTGTTAATCCTTTGGTTTCCCTTTCTCATTTGTGTACCCGTTTGTGAGGTTTTTGGTTGTGGTTAAATCACTGTATTAACACCTCCACCCCTTTGATCAAGCAGGTCTTGCACAGAGTGTGCAGTTCCTTTCCCCATGCCCTGCTTGTCTTGGTTCTCAGCTTTTCTAAATCTTGGGTTCTGTTCTTTGCTGTAGGGGCAAAATTTACCTATGCCAGATATCTGGTTTGGCCTGAGTGTATTTTCACCTGTTTCGGCAGAGATGGTTTGAATTTCAAGAATGAATTCAGAGGAGATGTCAGTTTTGGTTTTTGCCAACATACTCTTGGGAACAGAGCCCCAGGAACTGAGCTTTGAGGCATTGACACCTGGGTTCAGTGAACGATTTACCATCTCCAAGGAAAGGATGGGTGAGTAGGATTTTTGGCAGAAGTACAGGTCAGAATAAAGAGCAAAGCAATTCTTGCCATATTTTGAGTAATGTAATTAAATTCCTGCAAGAAGATGCCCAGTGGAACTCAGACTGAGAAGGAATACTGAGAATCAGGAAGATTACAGCTGGCAATGAGCTGAGCCAAAGTCACCCAAGCTTTCTGCAGCTGCCCTTGCTCAAACTGTGTCCTGAAATAATGCAATGTAAATTCTTTTCTTCATGCATGGAATACAGAGAAGAGCCTACTTTAGGTTCTAACCAAATACCTCTTTTCTGATGGTTTTTCTAGTGTTTTATAATAATTCAAGAGATTTCTCTACACAGTACATGGAAAGTGGTACACTTACGTAGAATTCAAACAACTTCTGTGCTCTGTCTTCTATCACTGCTGATGGGGGCTTTGTGTCGGTAGGGAAACGCTTCTGCCTCAGTCCTGCAGTCCCTTTGCTTTCTGCTATCTCTGTTGGTGCCAAGGAGCCCAAAGGAACCAGTAAACAGAAGAGGAAGATTGCAAACCTGTTGATCTCTGCATTCAGATGAAGAGAGGAAACCAAAAGGAAAGAATACGATATTTAGTCTCTGTTTTATGCATAGTTTTTTGCAAATCTTAACAGTTTTGTGCAGCATGATACATTTTTAAAGCATACAGGCATGAAGTGGCTGAGATAAAGATGAACATCAACCAGGACAACCTTACAACCTGTAGCAAGGTGAGTCCATACCCACCTGCTTTGCGTTCCATGGTGGGCTGGGACAGCAGTGGCTTGGCCGGCAGCTGGTGTTGGAGCTGGTTCTGGAGCTTCTGCCTGCCTGGAGTGCTGTGGATGGGACCAGCCAGGCTGTATTTAAGTGCTGTGGAGTCCTGAGTCACAGTAATTTTTTTTTTCTTTCGCCAGTGATAATTTGGGTTTTTTTCTTTTTGAAGATTACATCGAATGCGTCTTCACTGATTGTGATCTAGCTGCAGTTTCAAGCTGACATAGATGTGTCCTGTGTCAAGTCTTTGGCTAGGAGCTTGGGATACTTGGCTTGGCCATCCCATTTGAATCCTTGGGTTCTCCAAAATGCAGGATTTTGAACATAAACTCTTGTTTTATTTATAAAGGTGGTTGGGAGCACATTATTGCTGCCCAAAGCCATTGCTTCTCCTGCAGAGTTGGTGTAGCAGTTGGGTCAATGCAGGGAGTAAAAAAGCCTTGTGTGCAAGGTAGGTCAGGCCTCCACTTCCAGGTATAAATCCTTTTTAAGACCCTGAACCCAAGGGATGCTCAGGATCCCCTCTCCTCATCTCTGTCACCCATCTCTCCAACTCCCCTGAGGCTGTTGTCTGCTTCCAGTAACCAAGTGCAGGAAGTTATTCTCTGTTTTGGTGTGTATGAGAAACCAAGTGTAGGAAATAATTCTCTGTTTTAGTGTGTATGAGAATTATCCCTAGGATTTACAAGTATGAGGCAGTGGGGCCCAGTTATTTTAAATAGTGATGCAAATAAAAGAAGCAGCTTTTTTACATCTTTGCTTTTCCAGAAAACATGGTTCAACCACTGGTAATGCTCTTTTTAAGAGTTTCAGAAGACTTTGCTTCATTTTTCTCCTAAGGACAGCACTTTACCTGATTACTCCACTCCAGGACATGCCATTATCTCATAGCCTGTGCATGCTCTACACATCCTTTCCGGTCTGTACAGGGCTGTGATAAGCTGCTGAGGTGATAAGGGAGCAGGTCAGCATCCGTCCCGTAAAACCCAACCTGAGAAGTTCAGCTTTCCACCACGTAACCAACAAACACCACAGCGCAACTGCAATTCATTTGGTGAAGTTCTGCTGACACATGATGCTCTGTCAGCTCTCTAAAGTGGAATTTATGGCCATTTCCTCAACACCTATCGCTGGAAAAAGGAAATTAATCTGTGTGTGGAGACCTGACGCTGACCTGAGACACAGCTGTGGCTTTTGTTCCTGGAGCTCACCTACTTTTTCCAAGTGTGGGAGCTGGTATTTTCAGCCGTGAGCTTGTTTTCTGATGGCCTTACATGGTTGTGTGGCAGTGCCCTCCACGTAAAATATGGAACTTTTTCTGGCTTTCAGAGCTGACTGAGACCCTGACTGCTTCCTTCCTGAAACCTGAGTGGTAGTCAGGGCATAGATAAGGAAAATGGCAAATTCCATGCCACAGGTGCCCGGCCAGGGAAGAACGCTGATGCTGCACCCTGCAAGTGCAGCTTGAGGCCACCTGCTCTTTCCCTGGTGGGGAGCAGCCCCCAGAACCCAGGGGAGACCCAGAAAACCAAGGATTTATTCCCAGCCTGGCAAGCTTGGTGCTGTCCCAGACTTGCTCCGCCCTCTGCTTGGAGAGTTTGGTTCCATGGCATTCGCGTCAGCAACATCTCCTAGCGACAGGGACGCCAGCCACTGAGCCTGGGGATTCCCTGCCAGGCCGGGGCAGGATGGCAGCACCCAACAGTGTCTCGGCTGCTTTTCAGGACTACTTGTGGCACCTGGGGCTGCAGGACTTCCCCTGTAGCCTCGGCAGCTGGGTAAGGCTCTGGGGGGGCACAGCCATGGGACATGGCACGGGGCTGCCACTGCCTCTCCTCTCTCCCTGTCTGCAGAACAAATCCTGCCTCAACGCCCACAGGAGCCCTCGGGCAGAGCCAGCGGGGCTGGAGGAGGCTGTGCCACTGGGAGAGGAGACCCCTGAGGTGCTGCTGGAGCTGCTGAGAGACCAGCACAGCCCGTGGGCACTGCCCCCCGGCTCCAGCCCCCAAGACCAGCTCCTGCGGGAAGTGGCCGTGCTGGCACCGGAGCTCCTCCGCGGCTCCAGAGTCTTCCAGGTCTTCAAGTCCCTTCGGCTACTCGGCAAGGGAGTAAGTGCAGCTGCTGGTGCCCATAAAGCTGTAGGCCAGGAAATTGTGTCTTCCTGCTGTGAGGGAAAACATCCTGGAAAAAAAGGACACCTTCCTCTCCCAGTGTCTTCCCAGGTGTTGCAGCTGGAGTAGAGCTTCTCCCCACAGCCCCCTCAGGATGTTGTGCTAATCCATGTTAACATGGATGTCACATGGATCAGTGTGTGTCCATGTCACCCTGGCTGTGAGGTGCCTCGGGGACATGTTGGCCAAACCCAGCTCTTTGCAGGTGGAGGAGATGGATGAGGGTCTGCTGCAGTTCCAGCAGCTGGAGGAGCTCATCCTCAGCGCCAACCACATCAGCAGAGTAACCTCAGCCCACCTGCCCCGGACTCTGAAGGTGAGCGAGCAGGGCCTGGTGAAGGATGGGGCAGGAATTCCCATGTGGGAACACAGTGAAAGCCAAACAGTGTGAGGGGGTGCCAGGAACACCTCATTGCAAAGGTGTTTGTCATTTCTTCTGTCCTGGGCAGGTCCTGGAACTCTGCTACAATGCTGTGGGTGATCTGCAGGACCTGTGTGCTCAGCCACCCCCAGAGCTCCAGCACTTGGGGCTGGGGCACAACCAGCTGTGTGGCCCTTCCCAGGAAAAGCACCTCACTGTGGATTTCTGGTAATGCCACAGGCTGAACGTGGGCTCCTGAAAGGGAAATGGGCAGATGTGAACAGGTGACCTCAAGCCAAAATCACAGCCCTTTAGAGGAGCTCTTTCTTTGCTCTGTGTCCACACTCTGTGCAGAGCAGTCTGTTGTCTTCTGTCTCATGGCCAGAGGTTGTCTTGGTCCTTGGCAAGGTGTGGAATGGGGAGATCCCCAGGGGAACTGCCTTGACACCTTGGCCACCACAGTTCCCATTTCCCTGGGCAGCTTACTTTTTCCATGTCCTTCTCAAAGCCCCTGCTGAATGTCTGGAAGGATCTGAAGGCTACATCACCAGATGGTGCAGTGGGGTCATCAATGGGTGCTAAAGAAATGTTTTTATGTTGTGGGGCAGACTGGCAATGGACCATATGGAATTTGGAACTGGCCTTCACATTGAATTCCTCAGTTCAACCCAGTTTGTGCTGGGGAAACACAATTTTTGTTTCTGTTTTTGCTGCAGGGCAGTAGCTCTCTATCCTCATATGGGTGCTGGCTGCCTCACCTCCTCCCTTGGATTCTCTCCTTAGGCCAAACCTTGTCTCCCTTGACCTGGGCTTTAACAGCCTCACAGACCTGCTGGAGCTGGTCTCCCAGCTGTCCACTCTGCCAAACCTCCGCATCCTGGTGCTCCAAGGGAACCCCCTGGCTCTCATCCCCACTTACAGAGGCTTCCTCGTGGACAGCCTGCCCAAGCTGTCCATCCTTGACGACATCCACATAAGGCCTGAGGAGAGGCAGCAGTTCCAGGGTCTGGCGAGGCAGCCAGGTGAGCCCCCACCCCTGATTTGGGAGCAGGGTTTTCACTGTGGTTGAGCTCTGTAATTACAATCGAGGTAGATCCAGCCTTAGGCCCAAGAACAACCCATCCCAGTCCCAGCACTGCCTCAGTGTCCTGGCCTGCCTGGTTTCAGACCATGTGTTTCCCTCTCGAGCTGTGGCAAGAGGATCTGTGCTGGGGCAGGTGCTCACATGGTACTGCACTGTCTGCACACGGCGGTGCCACCCCAGTGGCACATCCCTGACTGGGATGAGAGCAGGAGGCTGGGGACACTGGGGATGGGAAGCCTCTCTTGATGGCCCCTACTCAATGAGTTGATGTGCTGGATGTGCTGTTTGAAGACTCAAATGTTGAAGGAGCAGAGCAGCCAAGCCGGGAGGTGTTTGCGTGGCTTTGGAGTGACCCCAGGTGGCAGTGATTTGTCACGGCGTTTGCACAGGGTGGCACCGAGGGGTGCCAGGAGATGGGACACGGGACCTGGAGGTTTCTGCTTGCTCTGTTCCTTCCTCACTCTGGAGGAAACGTGCTGCAGCTTCATGGCCAGATTGTCTTCCTTTCAGAGCTGATCAGGAGTGAAGCACGAGTGGTTGTGAGCATCGGGGAGTTGAAGGGACTCCCTGATCCCCAAGCTTCTCAGCAGCTGAAGGTTGGCTCTGAGGGTCCAGTGATCACCTACAGCTACTGTGTGACCTACGACTTTTCAGAGGGAGAGGAACTCGAGGATGGGGGCAGCCCTGAGGTTGGTGCTTGATTGTGCTCCTGAAAACAACCAGCATGACAGGCCACAGCAGGGGGAAGAGCATCTCCAGGCTGTGGGGTGATGGACCTGGCATGGGGACAGAATTCCCATGTGGCTGCATCCAGCAGGACAAGCCCCAGCTGCTCACATTCCACATCCCTCTCAGGGAGCCCAGAGCTCTACACATGGGAGAGCATCCACAGCCCCTCTCCTGCTGACTGTGGCAGATCCTGTCCCTGCCACTGATGTCCCTTCTTCCCATGAGGGTGGGCTGGGAAATAGGATTTTGGAGGCAGATCAGTCTCTGTTTCAGATAACAAAAACTGACCAGAGTCCCACGGTGGCCACACTGGATGTGGACAGCTTTGCTCAGGACACAGGAGAAGCAAAGAGCCATCAGGAGCCTGCAGCCACAGGGGAGCCCGAGGCCCACTCTGGTAATGAGGAATTACAGATCCTCTGTCCCATCTCTCAGGGCAGGTTTGTAGCTCTCCCTGGGATGTGGTGGCATCAGGATGTCCCTCGCAGTGTCAGCTGGGCTGTTCCTGGGACTGATGGATAATGACCTAGCACCAGCTGTGTCCTGGGCAAAGAGAGGTCTCCTCTGAACTTTTCTGTGTCCCTACACAGCAAAGGTGTTTGCCACCCCTAAACAGCCCTGGGCAGACACCATCGACTGCAGCTACAGGATGGAACACATTGCCAAGGACTTGGTGGGGCTGAAGTCCTACCTGGAGGCTGGAGCGATCGTCTCGGTTGTGGAGGAGAAGGTGAGGGTGTGGCAGAGCTGGATGAAGGGGGAAGAGCTGCTGGGAGGCTGCTGTGGAGCCAGGGGCATCATGTTCCCTCTGGGAGGCAGGCTGGGATGGCAGTGACCCTGAGCCAGCTCCCCTGGGCAGGTGCTCTCATGGCCTGTGTATGCTGATGCAGAAGAAAATGGTGCCACAAATGGGAAGGAAGGACAGGGGCTGAAGAAGGGCAGTGCAAAGGTAGGGTGCTGGGAGAGAACAATGACCCAACTGCATCTGAGTTGCCAAAACAGTGGTGGGAAAACAAGGATCCTTCTCCTGGATCAGTTTGGTGTGTCAGAGAGTCACCCCCAAAACCAGACCTCTCCCAAAGTCCCCCCTTGCTGTGGGGGGCAGGCAGCAGCTGTTGGCACACACCCTGGCCAGGATGCAGTGGTGGGCAAGGGGCTGGGTTGGGGTTGCTTCTTTCTGACAAAGAGACCCTCAACCCTCTGCTGAGACCTGTCCCCGTGTCCTGTACTGTCCTGTGTCCAAGAACAAGCAGAAAAAGAAAAAGAAGGAGCCATGTGCATTCCGCAGTGACCCTCCCATTCGGAGCCCCCTGGGCACTAGGAGGGTGACCTTGAAGACCCTGCTGGCCACTGAGGACCTGGTGGCAACTGTGTGTGAGTTTGGGATCATGATCCCTGAGAAACCACCAGAACCTTCAGCTGTGGAGGAGAAGGTAAGGAACGTGTCCCAGGGCAGGGCTGCAGGCTGGGGTTCAGTATAGCCACTATCCATCCCTGCTGGGGTGGTTATTTAAGGCTGATATTAGCCAGCAGTACTGCTACCTTTTCTGGGCCTAGGAAAATAGATGAGTTTATTTTTCCATTCAAGAACGTGAAAGCAGCCACTCGTGCTTCCTCTGGTGCTCTCTCTCAGCCTGGCAGCACATACCAGCTGTACCAACTTTCCATTTCCTGGATCCTCTTCTCTGAGCAGCCTCACTGCTGTGCTCCTGCTCTCCCTCACCTCTTTCCTCTACCCCTTAAATCCTGGTGACAGCACCAGGGGGTGACAGCAGTCACAGGACTGAATGAGGGCAGTGTTTCAACACAACAACTCTCTCCACAGGAGAGAAAAGGGAGACGCAAAGCAGAGAAAGCTCAGGCCAGCCAGAAAACCACGGCCACTGCCAAAGGTGAGAGAGGCTGGACCTGGCGGGGCAGAGGGTGGGGGGTGTGTGTGTGTGAGAGAGAGAGCAAACAGGAGCAGGGCCTGGCCACCCTGCCAGCTTCAGGAGCAGGGACTTACTCACATCCTGAGCCTCGGGCTGTGAATACAGACACTGACTGTCAGGATAGCCTGGAGACCGTGTGTCAGTGTCTGCACCAGCACCCAGGGTGGGCTGCCAGCTGCCCTGGGAGACACACACCTACAGCCCTCTGTGCCAGGGGAGAAGGGCAAAGCAGACTTTTGGGTGAGAAAAGTGCTGCCCACTGTGTTGGTTGCCAAATGTGGGCGGTGGTGTGGGCGGGCAGCTGAGGGAGGGCTGTCTGGGATGCAGAATGGGCTCCTCATCCATTGCCAGCTCGCATCTCAAAGCACTTTGCAGAGGAGATTGTTCTCTCTGGTTTGGAGATGAGATGCACAGAGAGCCCCAGGTGCCCCTGCCAGCCCATGGCAGGGCTATGAACAGATCCCAGGTGCTGTCACCCATGAAGAGACCACCCCGACCCCGCTGGGTGTGTCCCCTGCCTCCCCAGAGCTCAGGGCTGCTCAGACAGCAGCGTTGCTCAATCTGCCAGAGACAAACCTCACCTTGGCTCTTGCAGGTTGTTTTTCCAGCAGTCTTGGTTTTGACTGCAAAAATAGCAGTGCCAGCACATTGGAGGGGTAATGCAAGAGCAGGAGGAAGTGGGAGAGAGAAAGGGTGGCCCAGAACGCTGAAAAGCTGCTCATGGGTCAAGGAGGGCATGGAGAGGGCCAGGCCTCCCAGCACCACTCAGAGCTGGCAAAGGAGCCTTGTTTTCCTGCTCTGGCATCAGATTTAAGAGTGCAATTAACCCACAGAGCTCCAGGCTGCTTTCCTGTGCCCAGTCAGCCACAGAGAGGAGAGGCTCCCCATCTTTGGAGAGGCTCTCAGAGCTCTGCAGTCCTGGTCTGTGTCTGCATTCAAGCAAGTCTGTGGCCTCCCCCAGCAACCTGAAAAGAAGAAAATTCCCTGAATTTCTGTCCCCCACAAGAAGATGTGTATTTGC
Source organism: Erpornis zantholeuca (assembly GCA_013400515.1). Taxonomy (NCBI): domain Eukaryota; kingdom Metazoa; phylum Chordata; class Aves; order Passeriformes; family Timaliidae; genus Erpornis; species Erpornis zantholeuca. The sequence continues at coordinate 232,483 of VZTN01026444.1, forward strand.
AATCATTTTACACTCAGCCTGTTGCTGAAGCAGGGAGTTGCTGTCAAACAGCTCAACATCAGCAGTGGTTGTTTCTTCCTTCCTTTTCACCCTGTGTGTGGTCAGTGCATGCAGGAGGTTTCCGTCGGCTTGAACAAGGGTAAAGGTGCTGTGGTGTGCACAGAAGCTCTGCTGCTGCAAGAAACCCAGAGCAGTTAGAGATTGGTGCTTAATTTGGTGTCCCCATGTGCAGGTGGGGGCTGGCTTGGCCGCACTGTGAGGCCACTGAGTGCCTGCTTCAAAGCACGAGTGCAAAATTCACAGTGCCTAAAATCGAGCTGCCCCACAGCTCGCTACATCCACTGTCCCATGGCTGTGACTCACAAGAACACCACAGCTGTGGCTTTTGGGGGTGCTGCTTGAGCCCTGCTGAGTGCAGTGTCTGCACATCCTGCCTGCCCCGAGAGCCACCAGCTGCTCCAGGGCTGTTTGACACTCGCTCATCACCTGAGGACCTCCTTGGAGCTGTGACAGTGACCATGCCCTAGGGGACAGGGGATGGCTCCCAGCCGTGTGTCCAGCGAGGCTGTGCAGGGACAGGCACTCTCACAGCCGGGATCTGAGGCTGATTTGCATCCCTCAGTCAGCAAATGCACACAAATAATAAGTCCTCTCAGAAGAATTGGGATCGCTTCCAGATGGCTCAAAGAGGAAAGGCAGCAAGCTTTGTCACAAGTGAACCATTTGCCCAGACACTGAAGGATGTCTTCAGAAGTAGTCTCACGTAGGTCTCATTTTGCCCCACACTTGATTTTCCAGGATCCTTGAAATAATTTATTTCTGCATTTTTCTTTTGCTCTAGGGCGATTTCACAACAAAAAGCAAGGATGCACTCAGCTCAATTGCCAACCTAAAGACACTTTTTGGGCTTCTTATCCAGTCATATTCAAATATATTTCCCTCTAGGGCCAGTCAGGGCTGTCACCCTTGCCCACTGCTGCTTTTAGGATGATTTACTCTCTCGAGACAGTGACAAATGTACTTCTTTCCACAGGAAAAGGAAAAAACAAAGCCACTGCTGAAGTGGAGAACAGTCAAGAGCTCCAGCCTGTGCCGCTGACAGTTCAGTTCCAAATACAGCTGCTTCGGTGGCCCTTGGAAGCCAGCACCCAGAGCCAGGAGAACTTGTCCATGGCAGTGGAAAAGAGCCAGTGATGTGTCTGTAGCAGAAGCGTGAGTGGAAATAAAGCGCACAGGAACGTGGAGCCTGATTCAGCCAAATCGCCAGAGCTGGGAGATGCCGGTCTGGGGCTGGTGCTGAACTTGTGCAGGAGCTGGAGCGGGCAGGGGCTGCGGGGTGGGTGTGCGGGTGTGCGGGGTGCGGGGTGCTGGGTGGNTAGGGTGAGTGTGCGGGCTGTAGGGTGAGCGTGCGGGCTGTAGGGTGGGTGGGACACGCTGCCCCAGTGCCGGTACCAGCCCCTCGCATCCTCCGCCCTCGGGCGGGGCCCGGGCGCTGCGGGGCGGGGTCGGCTACAGCTCCCGGTAAATCGCGGGGCCGGCAGCAGCTCCCGGTGAATTGTGGAGGAAGCTCTTCCGCAGAACGGAGCGAGGGTTTTGCCGTGTGGGGGTCACCGTGGGGCGGCGGCTCCAGCCCGGTCTGAGCCGGGGGCTCCGGACCGTCCTCACCGGCAGCACCGCGTCCTGGTGAGAACCGGGGGGGAAGCGCCGAGAAACGTCCCCGTCCCACGTGGGAGAGAACGGCTCCTCTTCATCTGCCCGCCTGGGGCCGGTCCTGAGCCGGCGGCTGCCATGTATCCCAGGATTAAAAGCCTGGCGCTTTACACCTTCTCATTCACGTTGCTGGCCTGGGTGTTTTACATGAAGAAGGAGGCAAAGCTGACAGCGTCCCCAGCAGAGCGGAAAGTGGATGTAGCTGAACACAGACCGCAGCCTTCGGTTCTGGACAGCACTGAGCACAGCAAGTGTTTGCCGAACCTGACCTTCGCCAATTCTTCTCTCGCCCTCCCGGAGCCTCACCGCGTGTTCTTAACCTACAAGCACTGCAGGAACTTCTCGGTCCTGCTGAGGCCTTCCAGGTGTAGCAAAGAGATGTTCCTCCTGCTGGCCATCAAGTCTTCCCCCATCAACGTGGAGCGGCGCGTGGCCATCAGGAACACGTGGGGGAAGGAGGTCTCCATCGGGGGCAGGCGCATCAGGCTGGTGTTCCTCCTAGGGCGCTCCGAGGCCAAAACCCAGGTGCAGCCCCTGCACCAGCTGCTGGCTTACGAGAGCCAGGAGTTTGATGACATCTTGCAGTGGGATTTTGTCGACGACTTTTTCAACTTGACCCTCAAGGAGCTGCATTTCCTCCGCTGGTTCATGGAGGACTGCCTGCACGCCAGGTTCGTGCTGAAGGGCGATGATGATGTGTTCGTCAACACTTACAACATCGTCGAGTTCCTCCGGGAGCTGGACCCTGAACAGGATCTCTTTGTTGGGGACGTGATCGCCAATGCCCGGCCCATCAGGAACACCAAGGTCAAATACTTCATTCCAGAGCCCATGTATGGAGCCACCTTCTATCCTCTTTATGCAGGGGGAGGGGGCTATGTGATGTCTAGGCAGACGGTACGTCGCCTCCAGAGCACCGCAGAGGACACCGAGCTCTTCCCCATAGATGATGTGTTTGTGGGAATGTGTCTGGCAAAGATGTCGGTGACCCCAAAGAACCACGCCGGCTTTAAGACTTTCGGGATCCAGAGACCTTTCAATCCTTTTGATCCATGCTTGTACAAAGAGCTGATGGTTGTGCACAGACTGAACCCAACGGAGATGTGGATCATGTGGACGCTGGTGAAGGATGAGAGCATTAGGTGTGCGGTGTCGGTGACACACAGCTACAGGAGGGGCTGGAGAAGGAGCTACTGATGAGCCCAGCAGGATTGTGGCTGGTGACAGGGTACTTAAACTAAAAATGGGGTCGTGGTAGAAACGTGTCCGTTACTAACAGACTGCACCGGAGCCGCCGGGGTTTGCTTTGCAGTGAGTGTTGTTCTGTCGGGGGTTACTTGAAGCAGTTGAGTTTTCACAGGGTGGGGATGTGGCTGCGTGAGACATGGCACAGGGGACTCAGCTCCTCCCACCTAGATTGTGCCGGGGGAAGTGCCACCTGCACTGGTGTCTGACCCCCGGCTGAGGTCAGTCTCATGTGGGGCAGCCAGCGATGACTAACGAGTGACAGAGCGTTTGAAATTTTAGTTGAAGGGGTGGAAGAAAGGCCAGTATTGTCCTGCTGGGTCTGCTGTCCCAGGGCAGCAATGCCACAGCTCCTACTAGACAGCAGGAGGAAGGGAGTGGAGTGGGGACGAAAAAGCTTCAAAAAGATACGGCCTTAACACAGCAATGATGATGATCTGAAGGACTGGGCTCTGCCTCCAGCCCTTTGCCTTTTACAGAAGGTCACTACAGGTTTACATGCACTGGAAACTTTTGCACAAACACTTTCTGATCTGGTTGGAAAGGAGCAATGTGTCTTGAATAACCATGGTGGTAGGAAGAGTTCCTGTGTTGTGTGGGAGGTGTTTGGTTTTTTGTTGTTGTTGAAATGTTGTGTATGAATAAAATAGTTTTGAAAAGTATTTTCACGGGAATATTCTTAGGTCTCCTGAGAGCTAAGAGCCCTAAAAGTGAGAAAAGATCAAATATAAAACTAAACTTTGGTGGTACTTTTGGCGAACCTTATCAGTGTCAGGGTGTCTTGCCGCTAGAGCAGAAGCTGTGGGTGAGCAGGAAGCAGCCTGGAAGCCGTAGGAAAAAAAAGCAAATGAGTAAAGAGGAAGTGTGTGATTAGAGAAAGCAGAGCCCTTTGTGCTGTGCTGTTGTAACTGCTGTCTCTAGTGCCAGCTGCCCAGCATCCATCCCCCACCAGATGGGAGCTGGAGCTTTCAGAGGTGCTCGGGAAGTGCTGCCACCAGAGGTTCTTTCTTGTCCTATAGACAGGGACGCCCTGAGAGCAGGGGTGTGGGAGCTCTCAGGGCTGCACAGGCTGAGGGACTGCTGGCAGGATGTGCTCCCTCGGCCCTCTGGCTGAGCCCCAGGGCTAACTCAGGCTCTTGGGGCAGAAGGTGCCACCTCACATGAGCTGTTTCTGTGCCAGGTGTGAGTAGGGGTTTGTCGCAAAGAATTGGTGGCTGTCCACCCTCAGTGTGGTCTTTTTCAAGCTGCTACTGTGATTTCTGCTGCAGCTCCAACAGCGATTAATTAAGTGTAGGTGAGAAAGTGCCTGTGTGTAGTTTCAGATGAGTTGGCTTTGTGAACAAGGCTGAGTGTCAGCAGCAAACCCCAGGTTCTGGGCACAATTCTCTGGGCACTGCTGCTGGTCCAGGAAAGGAGAGTGGACAGAGCGGGCACCGTGGTGCCCTGTGAGCTGCTGTGCCAGCACTTCTGTGATCCACTCAGTGATTCCCAATGCAAACTCAGGAGCACAGAGTGTGATGTCATGTCTGTTGTGGGCTGAGGTGTAAGGGCTAACCCCCAGCTGGCAAATCTCACTTCCTAACAAAGGTGAGGGACTCCCTTCTGCCCCATTTTGGAGGTGATGTGGAGCCATTTGTGCTCCTTGCCTGCACTTTGGCTTGACTGGACTGCCTGGCTGGTTCCAGCCACCTCAGGCTGGATGTGTCTGGGAACAGTTCTTGGGAAGAAAACACAGGGCATGCAGCGAAATGAGAAGTGGGGCCTCAGCAGGGCTGGGAGCAGGCCCTGAAAGGGGAAGAGGGACTTTCCTGGCTTTGCAGGCTCCTGGCAGTGCCATGCAAACATCTGAGTACAGTTATTGTGGCATCCTGAAAGGTACACAACTTGTTTGTGCACTCGGGTCAGGAGCTTGGCAGATGTTCTTCAATTGCACAGGTACCAAATGAGAGCAGTTCTGGTTAGAGGCTGAGGGTGGCTCCTGAGTGCCACCATTCAAGTAATCCTCTCATCACAGTGGTTTTTTCCCCAATGCTCCAGCCCAAAGCTGTGTTTGGCACAGGAGACACTGGCAGCACCCTGCGAGCTGAATTCCAGACTGTGCCATCCTCCTTGGATAAAGCAGCACCCAGTGAGGAGCAAGAAATGATAGTTTGTAATTTTTTTTTTTTCTACTTAATCTATAAATGAACAGTGATGTGGACCTGAGATTGCATTTGTTCCAAAGGCAGCCAAAATAAGACACAATTTATGCTGCAGGTAAGAAAATTCCTGGTGAGGCACAACTCAATTTAGTAACAGCAACCTTGACACAGAGGCAGTGCATCAGATGCTAATTGGTGGTGAAAAACCTTTGATCAGTGTGTTTTCTTACACAACCTGGCAGATGGGGATTAACTGCTTCCAATGATCAGTGATAAAGTTCTGGTGGATGCTGTTCTACAAAGCAAATTTCACAACAGCTGTCAAGTTAGGAAATGAACACAGTAAAAGACACCTGTGGTTTTGAAACCTGCAGTGAAACATTAAGCTTGCAAAAGAAATAATTAAGATCATTTCCTGAAACTTGCACTGGGAAGCATTCAAATACACAAAACTCTCTTTTGCTCACTGCTTCGTAGAACAGCATGCAGCAGCTGCCAAAACAATTTCGTTCATAACCACAGCATCTTGAAAATCAAACCTCCCTTTGCTTCCTGGGGATCCCTCCCCAGAGATGACTCTGGGTGAAATAAGTTGCTGTGCTGAACAAAACTGCACCAAGAGCCTGGGTGACTCTGTGGGAAGTTCTCAGCTCCAGAGCAAACATTCCCCTGATTGCAGCTCAGTGTAATTTGGTGCAGTTGCCAACTCAGAGGGTAAAAACTTTTAAATTCAAATAGGAAGCAGGGACTAATCTCTTCCCCAAATGGACACACCCACAAAGAGCTGCTGTTGCACAGTTTAATAAAGGCATCTCCTCACAGGTTAAAAACAAGGATCTTTAAATACCCATCTTTGGCTGATCCCTAATGAGCTCCCACAAACACACCAAGGGAGAAGCAGGACCCTCCACGCAGAGACACAACACTAGGCCATCCCTGATAACAGTCTTCACATTTGCATAGATAAACATTTAAATAAATGAATCCCTAAGTATTACAAACAAGGTGAGTTACAAACAAAATTGAGGCCTTCCAAATACTTGATTTGTAACGCAGTCCTTTGCAGGGGAAAGAAATGGAATCTCAGGTTTATTTCAGCAGTTTTACACTATCCCACACTTAAGAGCTTGGGACTTCAATCTGTGACTGACCCTCAGACTTCAGTTCTGTTCAGTCCTCCCGAAGGTAAGGGTCATCATCTGTATTTCCTAAAACACCCTGTGGCATTGAGTCCTCTCCTTGGGCTTTTATGAGCTCCTCTGTCTGAGCTTCAGCTAATTTGGTCTCTGCTTTCTGGGACAGCAGCCGCACCTCCTGCACCTGGGACTTCACCAGCTGGATGTGGCTGCGGGCTGTCACTGAGGCCTGGTCTGCACCTGGAGGGAAGGATTGACACACACAGGGTTACAGGAGCACTGGAGGCTAAGGAAAGGGCTGGGATTATCTCCTGCTTTGCTGTGTTGTGGTGGCTCCTGGGCTGTGTTAATGCTCAATGCATTTACTGTTCATTTACCTCAAACCATTTGTCTGCTTTGAGATTTCACTGCTCCCTTGAATTCTTCCATCCCGGTGGGATACAGCTGGAGTTGGATAGGAGTGATCACCTTGTGCCAGTGGGTTTGAGAGCTAAGCCCAGCCCAGTCCTTGTGTGCCAGAACCTTTCAGTCCCTGTCCCATCCTGGCAGCTACAGCAGTGGCACTGCTGAACTCACACCATTCTCCTCCCATGCTCCTACAGATTCCGGGTCTTTTCCAGGCACTTACAGAGTTAGGATGTCTCTGTATATTTGCTGCTTTCCCTCCCTTCTCTGTTCCAGTAACTTTGCCCATTTACCATAAACCAGCTCATAACTCAACTTTGGAGCTCTCAAATTTCTCCACAGACAAAAGACCAAAACTAGGATATTTTCTTTTTTAATATAACTGAATCCAGCTGGAAAGCCCTACTGGACTCACAGGCAGCCTTAGTTCTGTGGCTCCCAGGACCATGTTTGAGCCTTGCATATAAAAATAACTGAACTCTTCCCTCAGACATTTTTGGCCACAGTCGGTCTTGACCAAAACCACACGTGAAGTTTCCAGGCCTACTTCTCAATGCATCTACAGACTCAAAAAAAGACTGTACATGCTCAGCACCTCTAAAAACCAGGCACCAGCTGTCAGTTGTGACGTGAACTGAATTTCCATTGTGTGTCTGAGCTGTGTTGATAAAGGGAAAAGGGGCAGAGGCTCAGTGTTGCTGCTTGTGCTCACCCGACTGATACGCGGCCTCTGCCGCCATCTCCGACAGCCGCAGCGCCGTCATCCAGCTGGATTCCAGCCTGAGGTATTCCTGCTGCTTGGCGCTCACCTGGGAGCAGGATAAAGAATTAACAAGGTGTAACAGACCTGAGAGCTCTCCTGAGCTGTGGAGAACGGTGTGAGCAGGGCTGGAGGGGCAGATGGTGAGGCAAGGGAGGTTGGTTTGCTTACATCCACTCTGGCTCCTATGACCACCTGCCAGACTGCATCCACCTCTTCCGAGTTCATTTTCCCAAGGAGATTTGAGTATTGCTTGTAGAGAGACACCAGGGTGTAAACTGCCTGTGAAGGAATCATTTTGCACAGTTACCATGACAACCTGCACAGCTCTGGCGTTGTCTCAGAGTTACCTGGTGTTAATTAGCAAAATTACTCTCCGTATACTTGATGTACTGATGAGGATGGAAACTGGAATGCAAATGCTTTACTCAAATTGGCACTTTATTTGCAAAAATTAAAACTGTATCTTGTTGTTTCAGACTTGTGTATGGCTCACTCCATTCTTCTGCTGGAATTCACTGGCCATTGAAATGGAGAGAAGGGCAATAAAATGCCCAAGAACAGAGAACTCAGTACACAGGTAATATAAATAACTGTTGTGAGTTTCTTCAGCCCCAGTTCTGAGTTCCAGGGTTGTTTTTGCCTGAAGTAAAAAGAGAGACTTCTTACAAGGGCATGGAATGACAGGAAAGGGGAATGGATTCACACTGACAGAGGGCAGGGTTAGATGAGATTAGTTAGGGGTTAGTTAGGGAAAAATTCTTGGCTGTGAGGGTGGTGAGGCTCTGGCACAGGGTGCCCAGAGAAGCTGTGGCTACCCTCATCCCTGAAATTGTTCAAGGCAAGGTTGGATGAGGCTTGGAGCAACCTGGGATAGTGAAAGGTGTCCCTGCTCATGGGAATGGATGAGCTTTAAGGTCCTTCCAACCCAAACCGTTCTGGGATTGTCTAATTTTAATCCAAGAGCAGCAGTTTAACAAAGCCAGAAGTAACTTCCACACCTGGTGCAGAAGCGACCCCACAGCTCCTGAGGGGCCTTCACATCTTCAACCTCCCCCCAACACACCTCTTTGGTTCAATTAATTTTTGCACAAGCTCACTTTGAGCACGGCTTAAGAGGCGCAGTTAGTGCCAGTGGCTGGTGCCGGGCGTGTGTGACCCCCCTGGGCTCACCTTGGTGTACTCGGTGAGCGCCTCGATCAGCGCGTAGGTGGTCTGGGAGAGCAGCGTGGCCGTGCTGTCAGTCACCAGGGACACGGCTCTTCTGATCAGGGCCTCGTTGCTGAGCGACCCCGAGCTCTGCTGCTGCAACACAAGGCACCCCCGTGACCTCTCCGCGCCGCCCCAGGGGGAACAAACCAAGCCCACACAGGTGGGTCTGGGGGTTCAGCTGTTGCAAGGAAGGGGTGCTGGGGGTACCTCCACCACGGGGACAGCGCACAGGGCCACCCCCAGCCCCACGGCCTGGTGCCACCGGCCCCTCGGGAGACCTCGCTGCCGGACGCTGGCCACGACCGGGAAGCTGCGTCTGGAAAGGCAAGAGAGGCAGAGCTGAGCACCAGGAACAGCTCCCGTGTGCGGTGGGAAACCGGGAACAAAGAGGAGAGGAACACCCAGAGGCTGTTCGAGCGCAGCTCGTCTGTGCCAGGCTTCCACGTAACAGTAATGAGTTCGGTTTGTTTTAAATTTTCTGTTAGTGCTTAATTATAAGGGCAAGAAAAGGTCAAGCATCATAACTGGTATATTATTAACACTTTCAGAGAGAAAACGTTATGTTATCTGGTACCGGCACGCTGCTGATAGTCAATAATACTGGAAAACAGGTTAAAAAGCATGCTTAAAAGTGTGGTACATGCACGTGAGAAATGTGACAGGTTTGTCACCATCCAGCGACACTTGGGTCTCTGTGCCTAGTTTTATTTACAACCCAAGCTGTGCAAATCCCCTGGCGTCAGGGTCTAACACGGAAATACTCGAGCGGAGAAACAGAAGCATAGAGCAATGAGAATTTTTTTTGTTGCTGCTGTTGTTCTACAGCAATTTAATGAAAACAGCTGGTGGGTTTTCCTTCTTTTATGGCCGTGTACTCTTTAAACTCCATCCCGCGGGCAGGGAGCGCGGTGTGGGCAGCGCGCGTCCCCCTCAGCCTCTCCCCCCGGCCCGCCGCCGTACCTGAGCACGGAGCAGCAGCTCCGCAGCCACCGCCCGCCCGCNGGGGCGCGCGGGGCCGTGAGGGCTGAGGCGGGAACCTGAGGCGGCGGGGACTGAGGGATGGACCGAGAGATGTCCCCGGGGGTGTCCCCGCGTCCCCTCCGCCCTCACGGCCTTGTGGGAGCACACATGGGGTTGGGAAAGACGCCTTCTGTTTCGCTGCGGTGCCCAGCATCGTAAGGGGTCAGAAAGAGGCAGCAGTTTGCCCAGGTGCTGGGAATGAGAAGGGGATTGTTGAAAGGGCGTCCTGCCTAATTGTTGTGAAATGTGGACTGTGTAAAAATTTTCTTTAAGAAAAACTTTTCTTTGGTGTTTGATCTTTGTAGCTTTCAAGGCTAATCAACAAGATTTAATCCGTGAAACAGAGCAGCCAACAAGCTTTGAGTGATGTCCAGGTGTTAGAAAACCAAATTACTTGGTGGTGGAATTGCCTTGTTAAGGTTTAGGGCTTGATGCGTTTCAGTGGTCGTAGATCTGGGGATGGTTAACAAAGCTTGGGAAGAAGGCTTTGGACACAAGGAATAGGGAATTTATGGGCCATGAGGACATTGGGCAGAACCCCCAAGATAAGGAAGAACCTAAAAAACCCAGCTCTGTTGAAATCAGCTCCCGTTGGGTAAAAGGTAACTCCAGCAGGGACAGGTTGTGATCACCAACTCAGAGACACCAATGCTGCTCCTCACTTCACTGATTTAATTCATTTTTGTTCTAAAGTACATGATGTTGCTTTGATTTTGGGTAGTTCCATGCCAGTGATAATCTCTACCTTTTCCAGTGAAAGCTTCCTGTGTAATTCCACACAAAAAGGCCTTGATTAATCAAATAGATTATTTTTATTTATAACAGAAATTCTTGTTCTCTCTCCTGTTCTCAGGGACTCAGTTACTCAGAGCAGATTGCTTTACTGAGGAAGTGGTTTATCACACATCCTTCATCTAATGCCGTGTTTCAAACACTTGTAGAAAAGCCTGGCACACCTGAGAGCGCCAGGTAACAACCCTGTTCCTCGTAAAACTGTAGGGAGAGGGGAACCTTGTGCTGATTTGAAATGTCTTTTTCCAGGACTTCTAAAACAAATTACAAGTAATTTCTGTGTGTCTGCCTTCACACCCTTAATGAGGCAGAGTAGGACAAGGCAGGACTTGTTGAGATGTTGGAATGGTGTTGCATCCCTGCCATCCCCTGTGCTGGGCTCGGCAGGGTGGGAATCTCGGGAGAAAACTGCTGGGAGGCTTTTAAACAGTTCAGGGAACAGAAAGAAACAATCCAGGAGGCACAAAAAAAAATCTGCAAGAGCTGCAAGGATCTGTAAAGTGCACGCACGGGGAATACTTTTTCTTTTAACCTTTATTGTTTTTACATAGGAGAATAAGGCTGCGATGAGGCAGTAACAGCACAAAGCTCTTGCAGGTTTGGCGCAGGGGGAAGGAGCCTCCATCCCGCGTGCGGAGTTGCGCCGTGGAGCCGGGTGCCTCTGGCAAGCCCGTGGCAGCAGGAGTAGGGGCAGCAGCAGAGCTCTCATTTAAGCACCAGGAAGTAGGTGGTCCAGCCGGCGAGCAGCAGCGCCCCGAGCAGCACCGTGTAGCTGAACAGCACGAAGGCCAGCAGCTCCCTCAGCACCTTGAGGAAGTGGATGGCGAAGGAGTCCGGCATGGCTCTTCTCCCGGCTCCCTGGGGCTGGCTGCTCCCTGCTCCTCCGCGGCCTGGAAGCAGAAGGACAAAGGTGAGTCTTCACAGCAGGGAGACCACCCTGCCCTGCGGAGAAGCTGTGTGATCGGGAGGGTTGGTGACTACCTGGAGGGTTGTCATCAGAGCCCTGCCAAGACGCTGAAAGAGAGTTTGGGATCTGATCAAAGTCTCCAGGTCAGGAAGCAGATGGAAATACAGACACAGGCAGTGGGCATGGCTGTGAGGGTGAGGCCGGGAGCCCTTCCAGAGTCCAGCTGGCTCCTGGAATCTCTCCCCTGGGGCAGCAGCTGGATCAGAGCGGCCACTGATGGTGCATTACCAACAGCATGTTCTGATCAAAGTGGTCAATTCCTCCAAGGAAGCCACCATTAATATTTAATTTTATAATTGCATCTAATGGACATACTGGCACAAACTGAGCCTTTTGTTTAAGAATGACGAAAACTGAGGCTTAAATACAAGTTTGCAGAGGCAAATATTTATATCTCACGTTAAAAATAACCGTTAAATGGGAGACATGGGATAAGATGCTTCAGAATTCATCTTGTAGCTGTATTGTATAGTCATGTACCATTGCTTTGGAAGTGATTGCTCCTTTGTTAGTTTAAATTAAATCTGAACTTTTCCCCTAAAGTCACTGGCTTCTTAGCTGTGAAAACCCACCTAAAAAAATTCTATCATCTCTTCAATTTACGTGTTCTTTTAAATTTTGATTGCAAGTGTGCCTGATCAACAATATCGACACCCTTGGTCAAACACATAAAGTGAGTTTAAAATCAGACTTAGGATAAAAACTAACCCCAAAGGATTATTTCTCTTCCGAACAGCCTAAAGCCAGCTATACTAAACTGAATTCCCGTCCTGCTGCTTAGAATATTTTTTAAAGAGCTCTTGCGAAAAAGAATTCACTTTTTGGTGTTGGTAAAAGAGTTCAGCCATTCCATTCCAAGCTCAGGCACATGAATACAGTACAGGAGTTACAGCATTTTTAAAGTAGCCATGGTTTCCCTGTTGTTCAGAGCGTTACAGTTTTCTGTCCACAGGCTGTGCGAGATTTCTGGTTATCTAGAAGGATGCTGATAAAGAAATAAAGTGCTTACCCAGGCAGATGACGAGCTCTACTTTGGCAAGTTTGTGTTTCTCCCTAGTTTTGGTCTGCAGCTGTCCCTTGAATTTCTGTCTTGCAGGGGGTTTGTGCCGTAGGCTGATCCCGCTGTGATCTGGGAGCAGGAGCAGAGTGTGTGCGCAGCCCGCACGAGGACTGAGCTCTAGGTGTGGTCAGCACCGGTTATGATCCGACAGCGCCGTGGTGCTCGGAGCAGCCAAACACTCCCCTTCCCCTGGGGGCAACAGCATTTCCAGAGTTCCAGTGCCAGGGCTTGGAGTCACAGATCAAAACCTGCATTTGTTGAGATGTGGGGGTTTGCCTCTAACAAAACATTGTGTCATCTTTCACGTTTTATTCTGTTATCTCGGAGGCTGCAGTGCCTCTTGCTCCGTTCCCTGTGCTCTGTGAGCCACTCGAGGAGGAGGATGCTCACACACAGCTGGGGCTCACCCCAGGTGGGACTGTGCAGGCTGAGCTAGGATCTTGTACCAAAAGCCAGTGAGGGCTGAAGGCAGCCTGATCCCTGCACTGTCCCCAGGTCACTGCAGTAGTGTCACCCTTACCCTCCCTCCCCAGGAGTCATCCCGACCTTTTAGTGCTCAAGTGCTGCAGCTCCTTTGCAGTGAGGGGAGGAGGGAGCCAGACTGCGTGTTTATTTCTTAGCAAAACTGCTTCTGATAATGTTGTATGAAAAGTCAAAGTCTTTTGGGGCAGAGGTTGGGTAATGTTTTCTTTCTTTTTTTGTAGTACTGCGAACAGCAGAGAGAAGGAAGATTATGTACTGCAAATCAAATCTTTTACCTACAAAGATATTATGATGTAGAAAATGGTCCCTTAATTTAATTAGGTTCTCTTGTTATCAAATTATTACCCGCATGGTCAGCAGGGCCTCGGACAGAAGCAGAACATCATCAGCTGCTCAGGAAGCCTGTTAAATAGTAATTGCTCCTCCAGGGAATTGATCAACGTCAGGATGGCTTTTGTTGTTGAATAGTTCCAGGAAGAGGCTTTGTCTAGGTGGAGTGGTTACAGGTTCTAGGTCAGTGCTGGTGCAGGCTGCAAAAGAATAGGCAGCAATGTTGGTGATGAATTAAGAGTTTACCAAGTGTCTGGTGTAAACTCATCAAAAAAAATTTGCCTCTAGTGTTACTGATTTGCCTTTGTGTGCTTTCCTTTATTCACCTCTGGTGTAGCTTTTACACAGCAGAACATTAGCTCAGAAAGCGCCTGGTCAGTATTTCCTTGGGATTAGTTCAACTGTCAAGATTTTTTTTTAAATATGGAAATTGTGTCTGTAGGTCTCTGAGGGTCTCTGAACCCTCAAGGCCAACCCAAGGACACTCCCTTGCTCTGAGTCAATCTCTTGTTTTTCTCTGCACAGTAACATCTAATTTTTGATCCAAACCTAATTCAGTTTTCCTTTTAAATATCCTGAAATTAGCTACTTGAAGTGGAACTTGGAGAGCAAACAATCCATGTTTGCTCTTCTTGCATCATTTAATTTGCAGCATGTTTTTAAAGTCTGTCTACAAGTTACCTCCCCACCAGAAGTAGAAAGTCTCCAGTGACTGAAACTGTATTTTGCTTCAAAAGCTAAGAAATCCCACAAATACTTCTAATGTAGTATGTTATGAAATTTTGCAGGAGCCTTAATTAAAAAAATACCTGGATGTTAGAAAAATAGTTTCAATTGAAGTAATTCAGTTATCCTGGGATGGGGAGACAAGGATACAGCTACCACAGTGCACAGCTTTATTTTGTTTATTTTTGTATTCTAGAGAGAGTGCAAACACTTCGAAAAAAATATTAAATACATCTTTATTTTATTCTAATTAGCCAACTGGAGTTAAACAGATAGAGGGGCTCTGTGGAGGGTCTAACTTGGCAGAACTCAGAAAATAAAACAACAGACCAAAACCCACAGTCACAACTGTGACAACTTGGAAAAATGGAGGGATTTATTGGGACATATTACAAGTGATAACTAAGGCAGAAATGCTTGCTAAGAGAGTGCTTTAAAGTGAGGAGTGGGCTTCTTTTTAGTTGTCTTTAAGAGTGGACTGCAGTGTGGAGTCCTCAGTGGCTGCTGTTAAAGCCTGTGAGGACACTGACAGTGCCCAACAGCAGCACAGGCACCACCACAGACCCTGCTCTGCCTTCCCACCTCTGGAGCCAGAAGCTGCCTCTTGCTCGCCAAGGGCCCAGCCACCAAGCCCATGGAAAATTCCATTTTATAAGTTTGAGCTTACAACAGCTTGTGACAGCAAGTACCACAGTTTATAACCTGAACAGGGGGGTGAAAAAAGTGTCTGTTTTAAACCCACTGTTTACTGGGTCCCTGCTCTTGCTGTTTTTGGCCCAAGGCCCACACAGGGAGTGTTTGTGTGTCTTCAGCCATAAACTCAGGACACACTGATGTCATTCATACTCCGGAGGAGCTTTTCAGAGTCAGGTGGGTGTACCTAGGACAAACAAGTCCCCTCAAAGTGATCCCTTCAGGGGACAAGTGAAGTAAAATGCTCAAGGATCACTAACACATCCAATGCACCCATGCAATGTATCAGGCACCAGAGAGAGACAAACAGTCTGGGAAAGTGGTATAGAGTCAGGAATAGAGAGCATCCTGCCTCCTCAGCACCGTAGGAGGGTAAAAAGCAGTAATCACATCTCCCACCAAAGCTAAACTGAAAGAAAAAAAGCAGCAATTTGCCAAAGAGAAGGATCAGGGCCCATTCCCACTCCCCCAGCGCTTGGCTGCCAGGTCAGACCATGAGCAGGGATCTCTCTCTCTTTCCCACTGTTTATCATTAGTGCCTTCTAACCCCACTTGTCTATTTGGAAGTTCCACAGGCAGCTGGAACACAAGTGCCGAAGGGATGAGGAGAACTGGCTCACGAGCTGGTCCCAGGAGAGCTTCCTTCACTGCCGTGTTTCTCTGATGGAGCAGCCATGCCAGGACCAGCAGCTGATGTGGCTGTGTCACACAGGGCCTCTCACATTTACTGTCTTCACCACACAGCCTAGAACGGGGCAGGCTCCAGTTTTTCCATCAAGGATTTGATCCAGGTTGTGCCATTGATCAGTTTTGTAGTGGCAATGACGTACTCTGTGCCTCCATCCTCCATCTGGGACAGGAATCTCAGCGCAGCGATCTCCGCGTACGTGACTCCCCCCAGGAAGAACACCAGCGTCACTCTGTTCTCACCGTGCTGACCTGTGGGTTCACACACAGTTCCAGGTTGCTTTGATTTTTACACCTCCCCTTTATCAACTGTCAGTCAAACTCAAATGACCTGATGTAGAATTACAGCAATCCAGAGTCTGCTCCCACCTCTGGAGTTGCTGCAGGATGTGCTTTTGTTTGACAGTGATGCTGATCCTTTCACATGATGTTACTTATTAAAATCACAGTGTAAGTTTAGGGTTTATTTTAGTACTCTAATGAGAAGTTAAACCGTTTGTCAAAGCAGGGTTAGGTCAATCTAACACTGCTGTGGGACAAGCACAGGAGACAGAGACCTGGACTCTGCCTGCCCTGATTTCAGGTTGCCTCACTCCACCCTCAGAGAGATGCATTTCCCTGTAAACCACGGGAAAACAAAGCCACACTTACGCTTTTTCTGAAGGCCAGTAGGGAGCTGCTGCCTCTCCTCAAAATGGGGCCCTGGCAGCATCTTTAAAACCTCCTCGATGCTGCGCCAGCCCGGCCGGGCCAGCAGCTGGGCCAGGCGCACGCTCAGCGGGGCATAGCCGCTGTACACATACGAGATGTCATTGGGGTTCTGGGGGACAGAGAGAGAGGGAGGGAGCAGCAGGTCAGTGCCACCTCATGCTGCAAAACAGCCTCAAAGAAATCAGTAACGTTAAATAAAAAAGAAAGTTTTGCTGCTGCACGTAATTCTGGAGTTAGAGGTAACGTTTGCTGCTGAGGTGCCCCTTTACCTGCTCATTAACATCATCCATCCACAAGCGCAGTGTTTTCCTGATCGTTGGGTAGTTATTCCTGCCACCTGTCTGGGGTTTCAGGAGTCCAGCCTTTTCCAGATTGTTTAAGGTCAATATATGTTCAAAGCCGTAAGTCTGTATATAAAGAAATCACCTTTAATACCATAGCAATAACCCATGACCAATGTTTAAAACAGAAAAAAGAAAGCAAAAATGTTTGTTAAAAAAAAAGCTTTATGGTTAAGATTGCTGTAGAATATATCCAATTTAGAGTGTTTAAATCCTAATAGTAAAAAATTATATTAACTTCTGTATGTGCATGTTTTAACACACACAAGCACCTCTCAGGTATCAGCCCAGAGAGAAACTCAATGCTCTCTCTGTGCACATTACTCGGGTGTAAGATGTGTCTGTCTAGAACTGAAGTGTAGAGCTGATGTTGATTTTCTCAGGAATTTATTCCTCCAAATGTTAAGAAGCTAACCTGGAGAATCTCTCTTTTGTAATGGTCCAGAACCTTCTGTTTCAGCCCACTATTGCACACGGATTGCAAGCAAACGAGACGCAGGATCTTGATTAATGGATGTTTTTGAGCTATGCAGTCTTCAATATAATTGTTAACCTATTAAATACAATACATAAGCAGTTATTTAAAGAATTGTTAAAGTGCCCATAAAACCTAGAAAGAATGTTGGAGTCCAGGGAAGCCTGGAAGCTTCTCCTGCTCCTCTGGGAATTCCTTTTAGTCCCCAGAGCTCCTCAAAAATGGCCTAGCCAGTGACCTAGGCTTTTGGAGAAGCTCCCTTCACTTTTGGGAGAGCCTGAATGCACCAGAAAGGTGAAAAAGTTTTTGTTTAGTGTACCACAGAGAATTTAGTTGTAGTTTTAGGATCTTGCTCTATGTATTATATAGAGACAAAGATGGAGATTTTTTGGGTGTCGGTCTTTTCTTCTTTCTCCTTCTTTCTTCTTCTCTTCCTTTCTTCTCTGACACCAGTTCCTGTGGTGTGTTGGTTGGTGGAGAAACATTAGTATAGAAAAGACATATCAATCAGATGAGGATTTACTTGGAAACAAAACAAAGTACACAGAGTTTTCTTAATGATCAATATTAGATATAAAAGGTAGCTGCTGGTAGCAGCCATTGCCTTTCTGCACTTGTGTTCCTGGAGGTCACAGCGCTGGCTGTGTCTCCGAGCTTTTGATAAGAGAGAAATAAACAAAGAGAAAAAAAAAAGGGTTTTTTTAAGATTTAAGAGTTGCTAATTGCCATTATCTACTTACCTTGTCTGTATCTATTCCAGACATGAACTCCTGCTCCACTGTTAAATTATCGAAGAAATCTTCAGATGCTTTGGGAAAAGAATGAAAATCAATACAAGAGCAACTGACAGCTCATGTTTTACATTTAACCTTTCAGCAGAGATGCACTGGATGGAGCAAAGCCAGTTTTTGCCAGGCTGAGTGATGTCCATCAAGTTATCTAGCATCTCACTGGATTTACATTATTCCTACTCACTGGTGATGTCTTTGATGAGCTCTGCGATGGAGGTGTGGTTTGCCAGCGAGCTCCTCGCTGCCTGCATGTGAGGCAGCTGGGACACAAACTGCTTAATCTCTCCAACAGTCTTGGCGTGGTGCCTTTCCTGAAAAAATCCATCACTTGGGTTAGGCCTTGTTCACATCAGTGACACCAACCAGATCATTTTATCATGAAGAACTGTTTTACTGCACTTCCTCTAGGGAGTTAAGAGCCATGCAGCCTTTAAGGCAAAGGGCTTTAGATGCTTAGACTGAAGTCACAGCGTTACCTGCAATAGCCCTTGGATCATGGGGAGAGGCAGCACGTAATACAGCAGGATCATTAGACTGTTATTTTCCATTATCCCAGTGTTGTAAATCATTTTATCCACATTTGCCTGACTCCAGCCATCACTATCTGCTCCTCAGTTTTCCCTGCCAGGGAAAACTCCCTTTTTCACACAAAGAGGAATTGCTTTGCTGGTTGATATGGAGCTCTAGGCCAATGCTGCCAGAGCTTGGGAATGTCTCCTTTTGGAGCAGGAGTGAAAGGTGCTGAGGACTTGGACTGGCAGGGTCTGCCATTCACTCTACTTGGTGGCAACAGTGTGCCAGGTTTTGAGGCAGGATGTGCTGAAGCACCGTGCAGAGTTCATCTGCAGAGGTCTGCACTGCATTTGGGCTACTTGCCTTTTGCTGCAAAACTTGGAATACAAATAGTAATAATTTGACTCATATAGCAAGAATTTAAATGGGCAAGTGCAGGCAGGAGAATCATGATGGAGCCTGCAATTTAACTAGTCCTCTGCTGCCAATATGCTGCTGTTTCATTATCACCTATTACTGCTGACAATTTCTTAAAATTCTCTTTTCTTAACAGCCACGATGAACAATCCATCTTTAGCACCTCCAGCACCAACAGTGCAGAAGCAGACCTGCACCAGGGGATGAGGCTGAGCGCTCAGTATTTCAGTTAAGGCACCACTACCTCGTCTTAAACAGGGCAGAGGTGAAGCAGCTGAAAAAGCCCCCCCCAAGGAAATACAATCAAAGAATGAAGTTCTTTTGAGAGTACCCATGAGGTCAGGAAGATGAGATATGGGATCTCAGTTTATGAATCATCAACAGGATGTTTTCAACAAAACCACAAATGTGCCCCACACAGACCAAATTTGTCTGAGGTAATGTGAGCATGAATTTGCAGTTCAAACCTCCTGCAAAAAAACTGTCTCGTACATTTCCAGTGTTTTTGATGCCAACATAATAGTCTGTGAAAATACATTCTGGTGTTTTATTGCTTAAAGCCTTTTCTTGGCATCCTGAAAAGAAAAGGACCTTTCAGTGAACAGGTAACAAGAGCAGCCAAGAGGAACTGATCAGCACACTAAAAACCACCTTTGGTTTCTTGCAGAGGAAAGCAGCACCTGCCTGTCCTGCAGAGAGCAATTCCTGTTACAGGAACTATGGGCTCACACAGCACAAGAGTGGGTTAGGCAAGCTCTGAACAGAGGGAAAGCCCCAGAGCACAAGAGTGGGAAGAAATGAGACTCCACATTACTACAGGCTTCTTAAAAGGAGATTTGACCAGCACCTACTCAGAACAGTCCAAGTGGAGCTGAACTCATCCCAGGGCAGGGGAACAGACTGGAAGGGCTTCTGAAGACTACCTGTTTTTTCTCTGGATGGGGGATTACTGCATGGGAGCAGCCTGAGCTGTCAGTCCCAGCCCTGCTGAACACAGACTGTGATGCACTGCTGGACACAGGTCTCACCTCAAAGGCTGCTGAGATGATCTTGGCTTTCTTGCTCAGCACTGACCCCACAGCATTGAAGTTCTTGTCTCGGATTTCAGCATAAAGCTCTTCTGCGGAGTTCAGCTGGAGCTTCTTGGGTTCTGTGGGGAGATCCTTCCCACCCTCACCCTGCTTCTTTGGGGCAAACTTCTCAGGAGGGAGTTTCACATAAGCTACCAAATGCAGAGAAATGATCCCTATAAGGACTGGAACTTCATCACCAGAAGTTAAGATCAGCAGGCTGTGAAAATGCATCCTCTGAGCTGAACACAGCTCTGAGCAGCAAAGAAAATATAAACACTAAAACCACTCAGTGCCTGTTTATTAATTAAGGAGAGTCTCACTGTACTCAGCTGGAGACCTACACAAACATCAGAATCCAAGTGCCAGCTGCCTTGCTTTCAGAGAGGCTTGGAGGCAGTCCAGTCCAGCAGGAGGGATTACAGCCCATAACTGCCTCTCTGAAGTCTTCTTAGCCCATGAAGAGCAAGAGAGCTCACTCTGAAAATGGCATTGCACAACTGTCCCTGTCCCCTCAGCGTGGCACATGCTCCAGCCAGGATGGACGCTGAAGGCACTTGCTAACATTTCACCTCACGCAGTCTGTGCTGTGTCACTGTGCCTACACCCAGCCAACAGCTAAAATACTCCCTTTCAGTAACCACAGACTGTACCTGGCTCCTCCTCCCAGGCAAAAAGAGCCACAGTGGATCTTGATGGGCTCCATCTTGGGATTGAACCAACCACACATTGATTTCAGCTGAGCTGCTCCCACATCACATTTAGTGAAGCACAAACCCACTCAGCGGACTGCAACCTGCCCTGGGACACAGGAAGACTCTCCCAAAACCTTCCCCAGAGAAATCTGCCCCTTCCCCGCAGGACTCACTGTTCTGAATGCCATAGATCTCATCTATCAGCCCCTCATACGTCAGCTGTGTGGCCAGCGGGGTCAGCAGGTCCACGTTGCGGTCCAGCAACAGGAGAGTATCAAAGACAGGAAATATGGAATTCTGGCTGCCAGGGAACTCGCGTTTCATCCTGATCATCATGTTGGCCACGTGCTGGAATGAGAGCACATCGCCGTGGTTATGGTGCAGGCCACAACAGATGGATGTGACCTCTGGGTCCTACAGGCACATGCTTGGAAAGGAAAGGGATGGCAGGAGGTACAGACTGGCTGATGGATGGAGCAGGATGAGACAGAAAACAAAAGTCCTTCTCTGCTGCTCTCTGCAGCTCGGCAAGATGGTGATGGCCACAGCACTGCATTCACCTCAAGCTGCTCCCCCACCACTGCTCCCTCACCACTAAAGATACCAAGTAAACCACAGGTTGACCAGAGAGAAGCAGTATGTGTTATGGCTGGATTAAAAAAAACTGGAGATACATTTAACCAAACTGTCCCTAAGGCAGTTCCAAAGCACAAGATGCATTTGTTCAGCCTCACCCGAGCACAGTCGCCCTTCCCAAAAATCTGAGGGATGGTTCCGTAGAGAGCCTGCAGTGTCATCAGCCCCTTCGCTGCGTGGTACAGACTGGTCTGGTCGCTCTCCAGGTAACACTCCTAAAGAACAAGATGGATTCTGATGGAAGGTGTCAATCCAACACAGCTGCTTCCACAGAAGAGTGAGGTCTGTGTGAACAGTTCAGAGGAGACACAGGCTGGAAACAAACCATGGCTATTGGCAAACATGGACCTTATTATCTGTGTTGTCACTACATCAAACTGTTTTTTTTAAGACCAAACACTGTAGTATTTTTGAACTCTACATGCAAACCCAGTTTGATGGAGTAAAAGAAAATGACTGCAAGGACCCTCTTCTGCATCCAGCACCTCATTACAGCTGCAAGCCCTGACACATGCTCTGGGCTACACATCATAGAACAGAGAGAGCCAAGAAACTCCCAAACCATCCTGTCCCTGGATGCAGCACTATGGGATGTGACAGCTGACAACGCCCAGGGCAGTGAGAGCCATCGCACGTGGCTCCCTGGCTGAGCAGCAACACAAACCACGCTGGCTCCTTGTGACACTTGAGTGCTTTAAGCCTCGGGGCTGTTCCATTTGTGAGAACAACCCCAGCAGCTGAAGTTGGAGGAGCTGAATTACAGCTCCAAGTAGTGACTGTTCCTTTAGCATTTGGTGTGTAAGCACACACAGAAGTTCAGGCCTCAGGATCAAGCCCTGTTTGCTCTGCAAGGCCTTTCCATGCTGTGCAGGTCACCTGAAAACCCTCTGAGAGCTGCTGCACCAGCACCAACATTGTTTTGGTGAGAGAAATTTAGAGAACATATTTTTTGATAGAAAATAGGTTGTAGTTATTTTTTTTAATTAGATTTGGGAAAAAAATGCTTTTTTTGAGGAAAGTGAAAAAAAAAAACTATTTATCTACCACACAAAAAAAAAGAGTAGTAATGTTAAATAATGAAATTTATTGTTGTGGAGAAAAATTTGAAAGAATTCAGAGTTTTTCTGGGGATGTGATTTTTGTTTTTTTTCTTTTTTATAGCTGGGTCAGCATGGGGACTTCCCCTCCAGGCCAGTGGAAGGTTTTTCAGTGAGGGTTTGATGTTTTGGTGTTTAGAGTAAGTTTAAAATAGAAGAAAAAATTTTAAGAAAATGTTGTCTTTTTCTTTTTGAAAAAACAGAGCTAAGAGCTGTCTGGAAAGCAAGGAAGGGTGGTTTGTTTTTTTTGTTTTTGTTGCAGTAGTTATCGCTCCCAACAGTACAAGAAAAACAGAGAGGAGCAGTGATTTTAAAGCACAGAACTGCTTGAAAAAGTTGTTTTGGTTGTGTTTTTTTAGGCTTTTTTTTCAGGTTTAGTTTAAAGGCACAGAAAGGCACACAATTTACTTTCTGGGAATTGAAAATATATTATGTCATGCTAAGACAAACATGCAGCACAAAATCACACTGCGTTTTTCCTCGAGGATGAGACAAGTGCTCACCTTGAAGGCGCTCTCGGACTCCATGGAGAGCAGGTCTCCATCAAAGGGGATCAGGTCCAGGCTGTACTGCTCCCGGTGGATGAAGGAGCCCAGCACCCCCTGCTCCTTCAGCCACTGCTCGCAGAGGAGGCTGCGGCGTGGCACGAACAGGATGTGGAAATCCCTCTGTGGGGAGCGGCCTCTGTCTTCCCTGGAAAAGCCACAGCAGGAAAACAGCACAGAGTCACTCACTGCACACGAGAGCAGCATAAACAGTGGGCAGGGGGCACTGGATTCCCACTAAATAGGAACACTGCAATGGTTTATTGCCACCTTCCAGCTTCTGAGTGTCAGTGTCCAGCCTTGTGCAGCCACAGCTCTGCCACCAAGGCAAGAGAATGCGATTGTTCTGCAGCTCCCAAAAGGCACAGCAATCCAAGCACTTTTTGTTCCAATTAATTACAAAGCATGTACATCCTCACGGGCGGCACACACCCTCTGCACCACAGCCAAGGTGAAACTCCCCTGCCCGGGGTGTCTCGCAGCCCCGCTCAAGCCCCACAGTGGCTGTGCTGCAGTTCGGGGTCTGCAATCGTTCCTCGTTCCCCTGCACGGGTGATTCAGGCCATACCTGTCCCCTCCTCACGGCCGCCCTGCCGTGGCCGCGGTACCTGAGCACGTTGTCCGTGATGATGTCCATCAGCTCCAGCTTGGGCCTGACGAAGAAGATGATGTTCTTGACGTCGGCCGGGGGCAGCCGGCCCGGCTTGAGCGTGAACATCTTCTCCACCTCATGCTCCTGCATGGAGGCCCGGCCGTGAGCCGAGTGCGGCACCGGAGGGGCCCGGCCGCCCACCCCGAACCCCGCGGCGCTTACCTTGAGCAGCGAGTACTGCGCGATGAGCCCGAAGGGGCCGGTCAGGTACTCGTCCCACACGATGGCCTGCGGGGAGGGACAACGGGATCAGACCGGGCACACTCCGGACCCCGCGCTGTGCCCTCGGCGCCCGCCGTGCCCACCTTGGAGCCCGCGCACTTGTCCAGGAACTCGCGCAGCTCGCGCCGCCCCGCCTCGCGCAGCGCCGTCAGGTTCACCCGGCCCGAGCTCAGGTGCGCCGCCATGGCNNGCAGCCGCACTGAGCGCAGGAACGGAACCGCGCAGCCGCACTGAAAGCAGGACGGGGCCGCGCAGCCGCACTGAGGGCAGGGCGGGGCCGCGCAGCCGCACTGAGCGCGGTAACGGAGCGGCGCAAGCGCAGTGAGGGCAGTGAGGGGGCCGCGCAGGCGCAGTAAGGGCAGGAACGGGGCCGCGCAGGCGCAGTGAGGGGCGTTAGGGGCGTGCCCGGTAACCGCCGGGCTCCGTGAGGACTCTGTGTGCTCCTGTCCGTACGTGAGCATGTGTTGTAAGTGCATATTGTACTAATGGCTTTTCGCAAATATTAAAATGAATGCCATATGTGTAATGCTACAAAACTTAGCTGCATGGATATAGTTTCTTAGAAATAGCAGTGTGATTTCTCAGGATTATAGCGTGCAATGTAGAATACTTCTTTTTGTTCATGTAACTAACTCAAAGAATAGCAAAGATAAACAAGGAAATTCCCTACATTCCCGAATTGTGTGGATGAAGATAACAATGAGATGAATGAGGAATGTATTGCTCAGGATGTGGAACACAGGATAAGCAGAGGATTTGGTCAGCGGAACTGGACCACAAAGATTACCAATTTTAGACAGACCTGCAAGCAGAAAATAGTGACAGGATGGGGGGGGGCTTGGAACCCCAAAAGTACAAAAAAAGAGTCATGTTTGAATCATGCAAGGCACTCCGTAAGTATTTCAAAGGCAATTGCATTTAACAAAGAGGATTTGGAGTCAAGGAGTGCTCCTGGCAGCCTGCTGGGCACTCAGCCATAGTAACCTTCAGAAGTGGCTACTGGAAAAGACACTCCCAAGGTAATACCATCCCTGAACTGGGACAGGCTATGGCAAACAAAACAACAAAGGCAGTGGCTACTGGGGTGCAAATTCAAGCCCTAACTCTAAGCCCTTCTAACATCCTTGTGGGTGAAAAACCCCCACCGTACAACAATGATGATTTAAACGGTATACAAGAAAAGAAATGACAAATAGGACCTGATGGGTGGGCTAGAATAAAAGATCTCATCCTCATACCCAGAAAAATCTTAAAATTATTGATCCAAAGCAAACACTCAAAGACACAATGGGGAACAGACACTTTACATAACCACTTAAAAGACAAAGTCATAGCACAGAAATTAAAAAAACATAATCAAAGACACACCCAGCACACCGAATAAAGCAAATCCTCACTTCTCTAACTCTGCCTCTGAAGTGTCTCCTGGCCCAGTTTGGGGTGATTCACCCCCACCTACTTTCTACTCCTTTTCTTTTCTTTTTCTCTCATTTTCTACACAATAGAACCCATACTATTGTCACTGGCGTACAGTCTCGCTTGCACCTTAATTTGGGCAGAAGAATTTCTAAAGAACCTTAATAACAACAATAATAATTGGACCATAACACCTCCTGGATTACCTCTGTTGTTACAAAAGAAGCATTCTACAGTCTTAAAAAAGACACACATCCCACTACCATTTCTAAGAAACTACACTCATGCAGTAAAGTCTTCTAACATACACAGCATCCATTCTAACACGTGCGAAAAGCCAATGTATATAAAATTTATTTAAAACATGTCTGCCCCTCAGTCGAGTGTGGGATGGGAGGAGCCCCACAGCAGCTCCGCCCTCACACCTCCGGCCCCCACGTGACTGAGGGGCGGGGCCGCGCAGCCGCACTGAGTGCAGGGGGCGGGGCCAGGGGGGGCGCAGCCGGTAAGGGCCGGCGGCAGTGAGGGCTCTGTGTGCGCGTGCGTGCTTCTGTCTGTACGTGGTGATACACGGTGGTGTTTATGTGTGTTCGTGTTCATTTCGTGAGTGTTCGCTGGCAACTGGGCTGCACCAGGGAACTGCTGAGGCCACACCTGGAGTCCCGTGTCCAGTTCTGCGTCCTCCATTCAGGAAGGACATTGAGGGGCTGCAGAGTGTCCAGGGCAGGGAACGGAGCTGGGGAAGGGTCTGGAGAACCAGGAGCGGCTGAGGGAGCTGGGAAGGGAGCTCAGCCTGGAGAAAAGGAGGCTCGGGGGGGACCTTGTGGCTCTGCACAAGTCCCTGACAGGAGGGGGCAGCCAATGGGGGCAGGGGGAGAGGGTCAGGCGCTGCTCCCAGGGACAGAAAATGGCCTAAAGCTGCACCAGGAGATGTTCAGGTTGGACATCAGGAGGAATATCTTCACTGAACGGGTGATTAAATATTGCCCAGGGAGGTGGGGCAGCCACTGTCCCTGGAGACATTTAAGTGAGGACCGGACGTGGCGCCGAGTAGTACCATGGTCACACTGACAAGGTGCTGTCCTAGGTTTGTGTTGGTGATCTCAGAGGTCTCTTCCCAGCTGATGCATTCTCTGAGTTACAGTGCAGCCCCTGGGCATGTCTGTCCCCACGTGGAACCCCTCACACTCCGGATGGAAAGGCAGAAAAGAAAACAGACTTTTTTTTTTTTCCAAAATATAACTTTATTATATATATGCGTATATACACACACACCACACGCACTATATAGAAGCTCAAAGAATGCAAAACAGGGATGGCCCACAAACTGTTTCAGGTGTGCACAGGTGTGCACAGCATACAGGTTTCCAAAAACCCCCAGCAGCTCCTTACCTGCGTCACTTCCACGTTTCACACCAAACCACAACCCAGAGCTCACGGCACCGAGCGACATGGCAATCAAAAGAGTAAATGAAAATAAAGATGAAATATTTCTCAACTCAGTCCAGTGTCAAAAAAAAAGCTTAAAAATCTAAATGTACAAATTCAGCCTTAAAATGGTTTAGTGCAAATATGAAAATTAACAGCATATTTTTAAGGTATTTAAATAAGCTTTAATACAACTCTAGAGCTTCATTCCTATACATGTTTTCCCATCAATAGATCCAACAGCACAGGGACATTTCCTGTTAAGGGCAGGACAAACCCAGAACCTGGCAACAAAACAGCATGAAGTCACTTATTAAATCATTTATTTAACTCTCACTGAAGTTTGTTAAAAAGGGACCGGGGGTGGGATTTATTAGTGGAAGAGCAAAATATTTATGCTTGTAGGGATTCTGGAGCGGGCGGGCAGGGGAGCGAGGGGCCGAGAACCTCTGTCCCTTGTCCTGACATTCAGCACGTGGCTGCTGGTGGTGCAAAGGTCCGTGGGGGCAGGGGGTGGCCCTGCCATCAGAAGGTCTCGTCGTCGTTGCAGTCAGCCGTCCAGTGCCCGAACACCTCGCAGGTGTCGCAGTAGGGCCGCTCCTCGCGCCGGCTGCCGTGGTGCGCCGAGTGCGGCGGCTCCTCCAGCGCCTGCGCCTGCGTCGGGCAGTCCTCGGTGTCGTGCAGGTCGAAGCAGCCGCAGATGTCGCAGAAGAGGCGAGGCTTCTTCTTGGACAGGCTCTCCTCCTCACTGCAAGGGCAGCACCAGCACAAGTCAGCGCCTGTGTCGCACAGGAGCAAGGCCCACGGCCTTGCACGGTGAGCTCGTGGTTACTGAGACTCAGGAAGTGCCACAGAGCCCAACAAGAAATAGGATACAAACGCCTCCTCCACCACCCTGCAGTGCCCCCACAATCCTCTACACTCTAGTATTTACTAAACAAGCTGCTGTTTGTGCAAATATTTGCACAGAGACATTTAAAAGAAACACATGTAAGCGAGTTCCTCTTTTCCCTTAAGAGAGGTGAAGTAATGATGTATCAAATAGGTTTTAGTTCTATTTCTTTGGATTGGATCATCCCATCCCAACACAGCTACAGGCTCTTGCGAGCGAAGACTCTTCTGCACTTGGAAAAATGTCGGATCCACCAAGTCTGACAACAAACATGTCACAACACATCAGTGTTTGTGACTGATAACAACAGCATCATTTGCACCACCAGTTAGAGTACAGTGTAACAAGAAGGCTGGATTCAACCACTGCTCTCCAGGGAGAGCTCTGTCTCTCCCTCCTGACAGCTGACATCAGCCTGGTGCATCATGCAGCTGCCAACCTGCTCTACCAACAGTTCCCAAAACCAGAGCCAAGGTTCCCTTTAGGATTTGTACCTGTCATAGTTATTTATCTCCTCTTCATTGCCATTGAGGGCTGCTTCACACATTCTTTGTATCTTCAAGTTCAATTCTTCATTTCTCCTTTGCAGATCCACTATCACTGAATTCAGGAAGTCGATCTAGGAGAGCCAAGGACAAGGACAGTCAGAGGGGCGGGGGATGGCACCTCCCCCAGCCTGAGAGTTCAGCGCTGCCAAATGTAACCAAGGAACATTCGGCAAATGAACAGGGAAGCAAAGAAGTGGAACCAACCTCGCCCTGGTGGAAGGAAGAGTTGCCATCAGCAGGTGAATTCAGGGAGGCAGAAAACCAGAAAAAGATTGGTGGTTAGTGTATGTTCATAACAGTTCTGATGGCTGTACTTACTGGGAAGGACATTTTTAAATCACTGTGACTAATGTTCGTGATCTAACAAAGGCTTTGCCATGAGCAGAAGGTGATTCTATTCTAACCATCTTTTCTAGGCACAGGCCCCTGTGAAGCAGCACTTCACAAGGTCACTATGACTGTCCTACTTCTGGATCACATCTTCCTGGCCCCAGGCAGGTGCCAGCTGAGCGCCTTCCTTTTCCATTGCTGCCAACCCTTGTTCTGAGTCCAGTTCTGCAGTTAGGAAGAAGCCAAGGCCAACATTTTCACCTGCAGAAGCTTAGAGGTACCCAGGAGCTCAGGGAGCCCATTTCTCCAAGATGGCAAGAACAAGCTTCAGGAGTGCCATAGCTTTTCCTCATTCACATCCAAGAAACAGTCAGAAAGAAGGCCAAGGAGCAGTGAGTGCTCTGCTGGGCTGTACCTCTGCTGGAGGGCACAGCTTGCCACCCTTGTTTCCTCACATTCCCATAATCTGAACTCTTTATCAAGAATCACTTGATTCTTGGTATTTACTGTCACTGACATTTCCCTTCAGAAGCTGAGGGCTACAAGATAAATCTGCCCGTTAAAATCCTGAGTGATAAAACCCAATAAGGACTGTCTTTGGAATATTCCCCTCCCCTACAGCCCCACTGCTGGTTTAGCATGCTCATGTGCACATCCAGTACCTGCTTCTCTCTTGCAATTTCGTCCTGAAGCAGAGTAGCAGCATCACCTGTAAAGAAAAAACCCAAATGAGGTACAATGTGACTTGTGCCATGGCTCGGTCAGAAATAATGTCACAGTCTCTGAGGGCACAGGCAGTGGAGTGGCTCTTGCTTTACCTGAGGGGCTCATTACAGTTAAAGGCTGCTCGTTGTTTTCCTTGAGTTTTTGCTCCAAGTTCTTCACCTTTTCCTCGAGTTTCAGTTTGTCAGACTCCAGTGACTTCACCACTGACTGCAGGGTTTTTGCGGAAGCGTTTTCTCCGCGGAGCACCGTGATCTGAAAGAGTTGTTTGAGAACACTTGGACCTTCCAGCACCAAGTCAGAGCCCTTGAAGCAAGCAAGGGCCAAACAGCCACAAACACCACATGCCAAGAGTCACCTGGCTCAGCACAGGTATCTAAAGACCTGAGGCTAAGGTTTAACTGTGCCACATGAAAGAAAAATCATCAGCCAGCTCTTCAGGAGCCAGCACACAAAGCCTCTGGCTGCAACTTAATCAAAATTAGGAATCATCCCATTCCTCATTTACCTCATGTCTGAGTTTTTCCAGTTCCTCATCTTTTTGTGTGATCAAGGCACTAGTAACATTGATGGATTTCTGTAAAGATGCTCTCTCTTCATCAATTTCTTTTTTTAAAGTTGATTCTCTAAAAGAAAACCAAGTAAAACCAGAAGTCATCTAATGAATGGATAACTGTAGTGGCCTAAAGTAGTTTCATTTGATTTCAAGTATTAAACTACTGTAAGAAGTGGTTCTTAAAAAACAAATTACAATTTGCTACTTGACTAAGGTTTTATGTATGTATAAACATTTCAGGTGTTACAACTTTGGAAACAAAGCAAAAACTTTACCTAGGTAGTACATGCCAGAATCTGCATAGCACCGTATCCATTTGAATTTAAAGGAGCAAGTTAACAGACTGGGGAGATATAGGATAAACAAACATGTTGCACAATGTTCCACAAAACCTAACTTGAGAGTTTTGTTACTTCTTGAAAATTACTAACAAGCAACAAAACAGGCATGCAAAGCTCATTGTACAAGTTGTCATGCAAAGCATGGATGAGGCTGGAAATATCAGCTGGTCCTCACTAATTTCAGTGACATCATCATCATTTCCTGCACATGGAGAAACAACATGGGATTTGTATTACTTCATGGGAGAAGGGTTAAAAAGAAATTCTCCAAAGCAGGCACAACACCCTTCTGTATACATATGTCCAGTTTTCTCAATCTTTTCTGTGGATCTAACAGAGATACAACTTCTGCCCACAGTTCCTGACTTAAGGCACCCCCACACTGGTGCAAGCAGATCTTCCTGACAGGTCACAGAACACACAGAGCGAGGAACTGTCCTCTGATGTGAGGAGCATTGCTACAAATTTCCTTAAAAGCTGAAAGGTTTTGATTTAAAAATAAAACAACAAAAAAGTGACTTTGAACCATTTACTTTTCTCCAAGAGGAACTGGCTCTTCAGTGCAGGCAGCAGTGCTGAGCTCCTGCAGGGATTCTAAACTGCACTACACTCTCCAAGACTGCTGAAGCATCAGGAGCAGAGCCCATCCACGTGGGAGGATGCTCAGGGGACAGCCCTGGAGCCCAAACGGAGAAGTTTCCATCTCTGTGGTATCTACCATCTATCTGTTAGTGAGAGCCATGATACCCAGACCATGAAACACAGTAAATCTCACCCACTCGAGATAAACGGGCAACTCAACAATGAGAGCACAATCAATGCAATTCTTCCATTGTTCAGATTGTACTCAGGAATGGAAGCAGCAAGTGGAGAATCTGGGGTTTAGAAAAGCTGAGGCAGCTACCATACAAGAACCAAAATTTGATTTGGTTTTGGTGTATTTTTACAATGCGAGAATCAACAGAAGTAGAAACACAACAACTTGCAGACTGTGTGATCTTGCCTTCAATACAAGTTATAGTCTCATTAACAAAACCCAGAAGGGCACTGGCATGTAAAGACCTCCTGGCCAACCCTGAGTCAGCAAAGCACTCAGAGCTCCACAGCCACCTCCGTGTTCTCCAGCAGGATTCCCAACGCTCCAGCCTACCCCGTGGTCTTCAGTGCTTTGCTGAGTGCATCAAAGGCACATGGTGGTATAGGACAGAATGTGCCACCAGTGCAAGGGGTGCTGCTCATGGAGCAGAGCTGCAAATCCAGGATTTGCTGGGAAATAAACCCTCAGGACATCTGGGAGTCACATCTGGAAGTTGCTGCTCACAAGCTCTGCTGCACCCAAGACTTCTCCCGAGCGTCCCTGTGCTGTGCACGCAGCTGGGGAAGGGCAGATGGAAACCCCAGTGACTCAGCCCATGCTCAAGAGCTTGTGATTGAGCCAATGCTTCCACTTGGTCAGATCTTCATTGAGAGACTGGGACCAAACAGATGCTATTGGCACAAACGTGGTTAATTCGGCATTTGTCGGGCTTGGCTTCAACCACCACAACACTGAGATGGTTGAAAAAGGCAAACAGGGTGTAAGGATAGAAATAAAATATTTACAGACTCAATTTACAGGAGCCTCGAATGCTAAAACACAAGGGGAGAGAAAGGAGAGAAGAGAAGAGGAGAGAAAACAAGAGAGGAAGGAAGTCCCTGTGCTGGAGCTTTGGGTTTTTCTTTCCCAGGACGGTCTCTCCAGGAGCTGCTCCAGTGGGAGGCCCAAAAATGTTGGAACTAGAGAAGCTACAACTAACAAAGGTGCTGATCTTTAAGTGTGGATGGATCACAGTTCACTTCCAGGCAGAGTCTTGGCTGCTGCTGGAAGTGGACGATGCTGGGAGCATCATGTGCAGTGGGAGTCACACACAGTGAACTGAGGAGCAGGTGCTGAAGGTGAAATACCTGCACTGTGAGAGCTTGCAAGGAAAATCTTGTGGAAACAATTTATTGTATTTGAAAAAAAAAAGTTCATTTGGTGAACTTAAACATTTTTCCTGCCAGTTGAAGTCCAGAACATCTGATTACCAGCAGGGGGGAAATCAAAACAATAAAAATGACTTTTTCATTTAGATGCCATTTTAGAACTTCACTGTCTTGAGAAGCTCAAACCATGTTCTGAGCAGGGTGTGGAAGTTGTGGGAGAAAGAGGTTTGTTTTGGCTTAACATTACAAAAAAAATCACCCAGATTCTTCCCTTACTACAAAAAAATAAGAAATTCTAAGAATGAAGCAAATACCTTAAAGTGCTACTGCGTAAGCTTTAAAAATGCAAGATAACAAGAACCACACGTTAGAAACATGGAGTACAAATGCAAAATACTGTAAGGAAGAACAATATTTGCACCAAGGGCCTTTTCTGTTTTTGTAAAAAATATATAGACTTTTTTTTTTCATTTTATATATATATATAGAGCTGAGTGTTTTACAAAACAAAAGCAAGACACCAAGGGACAAAGGCAGCCAAAATATGTACAACAACTTTACTAAAAAAAAAAAAAAATTATTTATTGTAACGTGGATAGACTTTCTTGAGTCTTACCATTAAAGACACACAGATATAGCAAGGGAAGCAAGGGCAGGAAAGGGAAGAGAGAGGAATGAAATGAGTATCGATAAATAGCGAAGCTCAAAGACAGTCAGACAGCAACCCACACTGAACCCAATGAGCTGAGCAACACAGAACCCCCCAGGATCCATAAACACCAAACTCCTGGCACTCCCAGCTGGACTATTTCATACAAGGAGATACTAAAACAGAGGGACAGAATCCCTGGGGTGGAAGGAAGGTGAGAAAACCATCGCTAGAGATTTGATCTAATTGAAATACAAAGATGGCTCTTGTTCAGCAGCTCAAATTCTTAAGGCAAAAGGAGGAAATCATCATCTTCCCATCACCACATTCTGTGGAATTTGGGAATTTAGAGACTTTTAAAATCATTTTTACTTTATTAGCTCTTTATTCAGCCTAACTTAGTTTGTTAGCACCAGTGCCACATGTTGACATGTTCTGAGCCCCAGCACCTGCAGTTTGCCTCAGCAAGGCTGTTCCTAGTTCTAGTCCTAGTCCTCATTTTCCCCTGTTCCTGTTCCTCATTTTCCTCTTCCACTGCAGTTTATTCAACACTGCTGAGCAATGTCATTAAGCCTGTCACAAACTGGGGCATCTCAGTGTAACCGATTGAAGGTAAAGTCATGGTAAAATTCACTTCACTGGCTTCATAACTGTCTGGATTATTTCAGGCAGCTCACCCAGAGTAAAACAG
>VZTN01026445.1:540-62472 GCA_013400515.1 Erpornis zantholeuca
TTCTCATGTTCAGGAAGAAATTCTTGTGTATCAGTTTGTGCCTGCTGCCCTTTGTCCTCTGAGTGGGCAGCACTGTGAAGATTCAGACTCTGTATTCTTTGCTTCCTCCATGAGGTGAGTGTACATCTCTTCTCCAGGCTGAACAGTCCCTGCTTTCTCAGGTCTCTCATGAATAATGCTCAGTCCTTGAGTCATCTTTGTGGCTCTTTGTCAAACATGCACCAGTATGTTTGTGACCTATGCAGGTGTACATCCTTCAGGACTAAAAATACAATTTTAAAATGTATTTAAGCATTTTAAGAGCAATTTTTCTTTAGATCTCAGTTCTCCGTGTTCTTAAAGTTAATGCAACACTTTGAAAATTCAGCCTAACTCTTGGAGACATTTGAAATAAAGAAGAGGATTGGGTCAGATGGGAAAATATGAGATTTAGTTGAAAAAGTAGTACATTTTTGAATCCCAGTATTTCTTGTGTAAGGTTAAGAGTCACAACTCAGTGGAACAATTGGTAGATACAGCGACATAAAAGCCCTTAGGACATCTTTATTAGTAAAAGAGGCGTAGGACACAAGGTGGCCAGTTTCTTAAAACTCCTCACATAAATATAAAAGGTTCTTATATTTATGGCCAGCCAAATAGTAAGGTATATATGGTAGAATGGGACTAAATTATAAATTCTCCTTATTTATTGCCTAGATTTGTAAGATGACAGCGTTTTAAGGAATGAAAGCCTAGAATTAATATAGCCTAGATTTAGACAATTCTCTCATTTTCTGAAGTGCTGAGCTACCCAACAAATGTAACTGAAGAAAAGTGGTGATTGCTTGGTGATTGACATTTCTGACATCCACTAGATGTTTGAATATTGTTTTCACAGTTTAGTTCCTGATACCTGTCAGGGAGGAACATTACTGTTATTAGTGTGAGGTTATTCAGCAAATTTGAAACATCCACCCGTAGCTAATGCGATAGATTTAATCCTTCAGCCTTGCAATAATTTGGAAATGTTTTCAAAATCAATACATGCACTGAACAGCAGAGGTAATAAAAGGATTTAGCTCTCACAGAGTGGTGGCAGGTGTTGGGCTCATGTCTATCATGCTTTACAAGTGCAAGTTTCACCTGCCTACTGAAGAGTGGGTACACACTGTTTGTACGTTCCTGGGCCATTAAACAAGATCTGGAGCTCCATTGCACTGCTCTGCTCTAGGCTGCTCTTTCTCTTCCTCCCATCCTCTTAAAGAGGGTAATGCTTTCCCCTTTCCATAGCATTTTTTTCCTTTAACTGCTGGTTCCTGTTGCCTTGAGACCTACTAGGCAAAAATGAGTTCTAGAGCTGAATCAATTAGTTCCTGTTTATGTAATGCTGTTGCAAGAGTGAACTAGGAATATTCTACTACCAAAAAAAGTTACAGCTTCCTGATGAGTTGCTTGTTATCTCTTAGAAAAGACTCAAAATTGCATACATAAAAACTTTTAAAATTTGCTGTTTCGGTATGTTAGAACTCCATAACATTTTAGCTTAATTTTTTCTGAGTCACACAGCTCTACTGTATCTAGCTTAAATCACAAGACTCCAGACTCATTCGGTTCAACATTAGACACTTCCCTGTTTTGCTAAAATTAGGAGCTTCTCTGCCATCAGCATCCTTTGGAGGGGACAAATACAATTTCAAATCCTAGAGGAGCTCAACTCTGCATTGAGGGCTGTAATCTCTCACACAGGCAAAGCAGTAGTTGCAGCAAAAAGTTGGAGGAACAAGATAATAATTATCAAAGTGAGATACATGACTGCAGAGAGAAGCATACACAAACATTTCATTTTAAAAATACATCTAAAACGTTCTCAAGGTTGTTTTGTTTACATAAGCATGTTTCATGAAATATCTAATGATGTACGGATGCTTCTTGTGAGTGAATCAATCTTCCCAATTCAGCCCACTTAAACTTGGTACAGGAATGTACTCCTAGGCATATGAAAACTCCTTTCATTTTCTAGTGGTGGAACTAGATCTTAATGTGGTCTACTTTTCATTGCATGAAGAGTCAGTTCTGCTATTTTCTCTTTTCTGGTAAAGCGTTCGCATTTTAATTCTCTTAACAATTACTGGGTTTTGTCTGATAGTCCTGACAAACAACAAGAGGATAGTTGGTCTTGTTAAAACGGCAAATGTTGAAGTGCCTCAGTCACGGATTACTGAGTTCTCTCTACTTCTGCAATACTGTGATGAAATTACATTACAATTACAATTTTCCAAAGGCAATTCCAGTGTGGAAAATTGATGCTAGTGCTTCACATGCATCATGATGTAGAGCACCATGCAAACATGAGCTAGGTAAACACCACTTTTACAGTAGAGAAAGCATTTGTAAAATACTATTGGGTTTGCAAGTTAACCTGCTCTCTGAAAATAGCATCAATAACTTTGTTTGTACCAAAATAATTTACAGTAGTTTAGCAGTTAGAAGAACAAAGCTTGATGCAAAAAACTAAGTATGGTGATGATTTACCTCCGATTGCTCAGTTTGTAGGAACACAAAGAGGAGAAGAAACCATAGAAGCGAGGTGTCCCATAGCGTGCTGAGGCACAGCTGAACTGTGAGTTTCAAAACCAGAATGGATTATCAGGAGGAGTTCTCTGGGGAGAGGTTTTTAGCAATTCTGTGAAACTGTTCATTTCAAACTCCTGTTCTCTAAATGATTTTGTAGTATTTCATATTGTGATTTTTTTTCTTTTTTAATGTCTTAAAATCTTAATTGGCATCACTCACGCCATACACAAGATGGAAAAGACATTTCTTATTAGAGATTATTTGTGAGATGTTTCAATGCACTCAAGTTAGGAATTATTATGCTGCAAGAAAGATATTATGTACATAAGAACTATGGCATCATTGCTGAATTTTTTAATTCAGGCTTCTTAAACCAAATGAAACTGAAAATCTTCCCCAGGGATTTCTTACTCATATTCAATCATGATTTTTAAGCATATCTACTTCCGCTGATAAAGGACACCCGTGACATTGAAGTAATCATGGACAGATCTTGTTTCCGGCACAAAAAGAAATATCCACAAATGAAATACAATCAAAAATAAATAATTTTCCTACCTTATCCTATTCCAAAGGAGCTAAAAAACTGATTCTGTGAAGTTCTGTGATTCAGTAAATGAAATGAGCAAATAAAGGGATGAAAGAGAAACAGGTGATGTCTATCTACACCAGTCCTTACTAACTATAATGCTTGTGAAAGCAGAGACATTTCTTGGATTGCTTTTGTAGAAAAACTTAATGATAAACAGAAATAGATTTAGTGTGCTTTGTATCCATCACATTCCTTTTGAGTGAAAACCCCAGAAGTGTGGCATCCTGAGGGAACAGATGTGTATCATTTGCATATTAATTATCACTGCATTGATTTGAATTGAGTTCTTTGGGAAGCTTCCATTTACATCAGATGATGTAGTGGAAACTTCATTCTTCTGGTACTCATCTTCTTATAAATGAGAAGGAAATCCACGATTGTCCTTAGCACTGGATTTTCAAGGTGCCCATGGAAGGCAGAACTTACTGCAAATACCTGGTGAACCTGTGGAGGACTAAACTTTCTAAGCTTGATGAGGAAGTTATTTAAAGATACTGTGAGTAATGTGATGATGGGACTTGTCTATATAGATGCTTACTTAAGTTGGAAATGGGGCATGGCATTTTAGGTTTTTTATTGAAACAAAGAAGAAGGAAAATGAAAAATATGCTAAACATAAGTGGTTTACATTTTAATCAAATCCTGACACTAGAAAATGAGCATTTACCGAAATGCTCTCAAGGAAAAGTTAGGATTAATGATTTTTCTTGTTAGTGTTTTTTCCAGCCTTTTTACCTGTTGATTAAATACTTTTTTTTGCAATGTGATAGTGTGAATGCTGAAAAATTGTATGGATTTTGACCTGGAAAATTTGCCATTATTTTAAAACAGTCAAGCAATTCAATATGCAGCATGCAGTTTTGTATACAAGTCTGGTCTCAAATTGTGTTATTCTGTATTCCCTGGTTTTGCTATGAAGCTTTGACATCAAGAAATCATGAACAAGATGGTCTGTATTGTCTTGATGGTTCCTGTTATCTAAAGAGCAAATTATATTCTGTATATACAAATATATACATTGCCTACATACTCTTCTGGTTGTCAAAAGATTTGTGAAAAGCATTTACATTAAAGATTTAACATAAGAGTTCCCACTCTCACAAATAGACCACTAAGGCAGTGAGTTTGTCCATATAACAATTTCAAGTGTGGGCCATTAAACATTTATCTGTTCAATAAGGATGCAGAATGCATTCCTTGCTTTATTTTGAACTTCTGCACTTTAGGGGGTCCCTGCATCTGTCCCTGGTACAGCTAACAGAGGAAGAGGGTTTGTCTTCTTATAAAGGTATTGCACATTTATTGAAATAACCTTTGATGGAATGGGATTAATACCTTAACCCAAATCAAAATCACAAAAGTCTATTGGAGTAAGACACAATATTCTTTCATTTTAACCAAATACTTATGAGCCAAAATAAGTAGGCTTATCAAGCTTTATTTTTCATTTCCTGCTCAATTCTGTCTGGATTTTAGTCATCAAATTTTTGAAACATCATCCTCCACAAAATCTAACTGTATTTCTATGTTTCTTTTCTCCCAGTGCAGACTAATCAGATCACTTTTCATAATGTTCTCATCACCTGTCTGATCTGCATGTTAATTAACTCTGTTGTTTGAATGTTCACCATCTCTACTTCAGCATTTCAAGTTTCAACTTCATTACTGCTGAATGAAATGTTGCAGTTCCTTCATTTAGTTACTCAGCCAAAGATTCAACTCTATAGAATTGGGAAAATATACCTTAGAATTTGATCTCCATAAGTAGGCCAAATATAAAAATTTCAAATATTAAACAGTATTTGAGAAAGTTTGGATTTGTATGAGACAGTTTTTTTTTCCTAGTGCTTTTCTCTTGCTATCCTTAGATATTGTAGATCTTAGAGGATTTATTTTTGTTCTTCAAGTCACGCTGCTCTGTGTCTGACACTTACATTAAATGCTGTCATTCAGACACTTGTCAAGAATTATCCTTGTGCTGATACACGTAAGTCATCTTAAATTTCAGTTTATCCATAGGAAGCAATTTAGGGCTTGATGAGGTGCCCAAGGGGTATTTATCTTTGACTGTATGAAAACACTTGTGATGTTCAGATTTACACAGCCTGATACTTTTGTGCAGTGTGCCAACAAGGTTTATCTCATTAGTTTGTCTTACACAACTGCAGGTGGTCAGGCTGTGAGGAAAGAAGTTGGATTATTTAGATGCCAAAATATACAGATACAATACTGGGGAGATTTAATACTGATTATTTTTGAGGGCCTGTGTTGAAAAATTTGGCCGCAGCAGATCGGTAGGATAAAATTGTGTTGCGCTGATCTCAGTCTTTCTGCAGTTGAGTATACATCTGGGCCACCTCTGAAGTAATAACTTAATCCAATTTCTTCAAAAGTTCATAGTATTTGAATTTTTTGTTTAAATGATCCATTAAAACAATTATCAGTGCAAACTGCTACATGTTCTAAGGTCATACTTTATTGCTTTTGATTTTGTCCCACACTTTGAGTTTTTTTGTTAGCAGAACTGAGTGAGGTAAACAGTAAATAGTCCAATCTGCATGATAATGTGATAATATGAAACTAATTGAAATTTAGACTACTGAATATCCAGTACTAAACAGTATTTGGTTAATTCCAAAACATCCATAGAGTAGAATGTATATACATGATTATGAAGGGCCATGGCCTCTAAGTTTATTTGCATTATTTTTATTTATTTGAAATAGGTGAAAGTATTAATAAAAACAGCTACAAAGCTTTTAGAACTTTTGAATATGGACCTGTTGAGAAAACAAACAGATTGTGTCTCTAATGTGCAGAAGTATCTCTCTGTTGGATGTGTGTGACAGCATTAGGGGTATTGGCAGTTGTGCTTAGGCAAACTTCTTTTAAGGTACAGAGTAGATAGTTACTTGAGTTGAAATTCAGTGTAATCTATGGAAGAACAGAAAAAGCAGGATCAGTCTCATCCCTAAAGAAGTTCTCAAACCGATAACTAAATATTGAAGTGAATTTTAAAAGAAAATGAAACAAGCTTATTGGGCTTTAGGCTGATATTTTTCTGTCTTTAACACAGTAAAAGCTTCAAAGATGGCCAGAACTTCCTCGTTCTATTCCACTAGTTTTGCAAAGAGTTACTGTGTCAACACTTAGGATGTAAGAGGTGTGCTTATTTGGAGAGTGTTTGACTGTGACCATTCTGCAGCTGCTACATCACACATTGCATAGTTAAACCTCAACTAAGCAGTGCTACGATGC
This sequence comes from Erpornis zantholeuca, assembly GCA_013400515.1. Lineage (NCBI taxonomy): Eukaryota > Metazoa > Chordata > Aves > Passeriformes > Timaliidae > Erpornis > Erpornis zantholeuca. The sequence continues at coordinate 6,944 of VZTN01026445.1, forward strand.
TGACTGCAGCTTGTCAAGCACTGCAGGCTGCTCCTCTATACTTAATTGAAGTAGATGCTTTCTAAAAGTATGGGTTTCCAGCAACACCACTAGATTTCAGAAGTTTCTATTTTTTATAATTTTAAACTGTATTATTATGAAGGAAAAGCCTTTCTTTAAATTGATTTTTTTTCTCTAATGGAGAAGTGAAATAATTTTGGATCTCTTTCAATATTATTTCTGAAAGGCTTCATTTTTAGTGTACAGTTTTACAGGCAGTTGAACAGTAATGTAGAGTAGGCTACCTTTTTATTTCTGACACTATATTTTGTTAGACTTATACTATAAAAACAGTTTGTGTTGAAGTAGGCAGCCATTTTTGTACTGATGTGCAACTACTGCCTCTTCTATGTAGCTTTTTGTTTGACTATAAATTCTGCATGGCAGGGACTTCTAGGTGTAAAGGAACTTGTGAAATATAGCACAATTCTGCATCAATTTTATTATGCATCAGTCCTATTTATGATAGGATTAAAAATAAAGTTATGTCCTCCTCACAGTCTTTCCATGTTTCTCCATTGATACCTATTTACAACAAAATTTTCTCAAGTCAAAAGTGAGATTCTTGTTCACTGAAGGCATGAGAAATTTTCTGGAAGAAATAGACCTGTGTGAAATAAAATTGAAAGTATTTTTATTTGGCTTTTATCACAACGGACTCCTTCCACAGCTATATTATAGATGTTTAAATATTTATCATCACAGTATCTTACCTTATTACATTTATTATCACTCTGGTATTTACTTTCCTTGAGAATCATTAATTTGCCTTTTGTTTCACCTCTTTGCATCTCCATTTCTTTTAGCATAGCTAATTCAGGGCTTTTAGAAGAGCATTATTATGACAACAACCGAATCAGTTGATGCACTGTTTTCAACTTCTCATCCTGATGCAGCTTTGTAACTGTTTGACATTCAGTACATTGAATTGAAAGTGACAAGCCTGCCAGTAATAAAAGTGGTGTCTGCTGAGATCAAGAAGTGAACGATGTTTCTCTCAGGAAGCCATTCAAACTGCAGTAGGACTACATGGTCCAGTGCTCTTGATGGCCTCCATCTGCATAGACAGACTTGCATCATAGAATGGTTTGGGATGGAAGGGACCTTGAAGACCGTCTAGTTCCGAGACCCTGCCATGGGCAGGGACACCTTCCTCTAGACCAGGTTTCTTAAAGCCCAACCAGCCTGGCCATGAACACTTTCAGAGATGGGGTATCCACTACTTCTCTGGGCAGCCTGTTCCAGTGCCTCACCACCCTCACATTAAAGAATTTATTCATAATATCTAATATAAACCCACCCTCATATAAACCCTCATTCAGTTTAAAACCATTACTCCTTGTTCTATCACTATATGCCCTTGTGAAAAGTCTCTCTCCAGCTCTCTTGTAAGCCTCTTTAGGTATTGGAAGGTGCTAGAAGGTCTCCTCAGAGCCTTCTCTTCTCCAGGCTGAACAGCCCCAAAACTCTCACCAGTATCTCAGCCTTTCCTCATAGGAGAGCTGTTCCATCCTTCTAATCATCCTTGTGGTCCTCCCTTTGACTTGTTCAAATAGGCTCATATCCTTCTTATGTTAGGGACCCCAGAGCTGGATGCAGCCCTGCAGGTGGGGTCTCACAAGGGCAGAGCAGAGGGGCAGAATCCCCTCTCTGGCCCTGCTGCTTTGGATACAGCCCAGGACATGTTTGGCTTTCAGGGCGCCCACGGCCAGGTCATGTCCAGCCTCTCATGCACCCACACCCCCAAGTCCTTCTGGGCAGGGCTGCTGTGATCTGTCCATCCCCCCAGTCTGTGTGATAACAGAGCTTGCCCCAACCCAGGTGCAGCAGCTGGCACCTGGTCATGTTAAAACCTCATGAGATTTCCATGGACCTGCATCTTGAGCTTATCCAGATCCTTCAGGATGGCATCACATCCTCAGGAGTGTCAGCTGTACCACTCAGCTTGGTGTCATCTGCAGACTTCCTGACCGTGTGCTCAATCCCTTTGTCAATGTCGTCATCAATTAAAGAAAACATCTTAAAAATTGTAGCAAACATGAAAGCTATTCTGGGACAAAATTTTTTTTGTGCTGTTTAGCAGAGTTAAAGCACATAGCTCAGGAATAAGTTGTGTTGAACTGATTTTGGTATGGAAGTTGAAAAAGCTTCAGTTTTCTGATGGAAAGGTTTTGAAGCAAATTGAACTAGCGTGGGTAAGGATAAAATGACCATAACAACAAATGTAAAACCAATAAGAGAATAAAAGAACTGTTTTCTAAAGATAAAGCTATCATAGTTGTACCATGATTTATGTAGTGGTCTTTTAGTGGAGCAGCCAGCCGAAGCGATTGCTTTTATTGTGGCCAAAGCCCTCTTTTAGGTTGGGTTTGGTTTTGCATTGTTACTAATTCTCAGTGCATTGCTATTCCATTGTCCTTTATGTGGCAGCTTACACTTCAGAAATTCTTTAAAACACATTTATGCTTCCTGATCTCTTGCTTTTCTAGCTACATCCCGGCCTACACAGCCCAGGATAAACTCTAATCAACAGTGAATTACTAACATAATGATGAAACTGAACTTGTTTCAGGCCAAGGGTGAGTCAGCAAAGAGAAAACAAACTTCTGTAAGTGTTGTGCAGGCAGTGTCTGATGGCCTAGGGAAATGAAGTCTCCCTAGCATTTGAAAACCAGATTAGATGGCTTCTGCGAAGAGCAGGGACTTGGGACTTGATGATCCATATGGATCCTTTCCAGCTTGACATATTTTGTGATTCTGTAACTCAAAACAGATTTTCACAGAATGTGCCTGTCTTTTTGTGGAAGGCACTTTACAGCAAAAGAACAAATGGGTCCATTATCCAGGGGATGACTTCTCTGGTTTACAGCACTGAATAAATAAGCCTACTTTTGTGAGCCATCTCATTAAGGAAAACATGCATTTCTGAAGTTAGTCTTTATTTCTTTAAATTTCTCTGCATAGCAGAAAATGAAGTCTGAAGAATTTACTCAATAAAGTCTTGGGATTTTTAGGCATAAGAATTCTGCCTCAGGCTGTTGTATCTTGTAATCTTTACCCTGTCCCATGGTTGTATTGCTGAATTGATCTTTATTTTTTGCAAGCATGGGTTAAGGAAAGGCAAGCCCAATTTTCTCCCTAATTTTATTGTTTAGCACAAATTGTTTTCCCTTTCTTACAAAGTTCTGTCTGTATCTTCAGTGGCATCAATCAGCCCAGAGTGATGTGTTTGGTCAAGTGGTCTTCCCCATGGCTGTGGCTTAGAAGAGCAGGATAGCCAGTAAATCCCTTTTTTTGATTTTTCTCTTTGCAGAGGGGATATTTTCATTGCCAGTAAGATAAGCAGGATAATTAGTAAGTTGGGAGATGCTGAACACTGTCTTCTCCAGAGGAGGCAGCTCAGTAAAGATACACGTTTTAGTTAGGGAGTGGTGCAGCTTTGGGGAAAAATAGATACAAAAACATTGAGCAAAACAGCTAAGCAGTATTTGCTCAATGATATTCCTCTGACTAATTGACAGTGAAGTCTGAGTAATTAATGGGGGGACTACTTATGATCTTACTTAAAATACTTTTGAAAGTCACTTAGATACAATTCGAAGTCGTTTCCAGATACATGCTGTAATTAAGATCTCAAACATTCTATGGAGCAAGGGAATGAATATGACCGGGGAGCTAAGTAATTCTATGAGGAAAGGAAACAGAAAATTATTGTCAAATTCCTTTCAGGAACGTATGGAAAGTATAGAACAAAATGCTAAGAGCTGTTGTTACTAGTCAGATTGTTACCAGTCTTTGCAACTTAGACACAGAAGCCATTTCTCCCTTGGAGTATTGCTTTCTAACTCCAACTAGAAAACAAGATGCAAAGAGAACCCTCTTCCAGCTGTGGCCTATGGGATTTCATTTCTCTTTGGATATGCTGTCCTCACAATAAAGTGGTAGAAGAGAATGGTCTAACTAGTTCAGCTAACTGATTAGGGAAATGTTTAAAGCAATGATGTGGATGTTTTTCATGTCTTAGCCAGAAGTGCAGCACATGGAAAGATTTGACTATTGAGCAAGAAGGAAATAGTTCAGCTAAACATCTCCAGGTACATTTTACATTTGCAAATTGTAGACATTTTGTTTTGGTTTTCTAGTGGTGATTATTTTTTCTGCCTTTTAGTAGACCAGAGAGATAACTGCCCTGTGGTTTTAGTAACAATCTGTGGTCCAGTGAATTCCCTGGTATGGACCCTGTCCATGTGGAGAACTCACTGGAGAACTGCACTTACTTCTGTGTGCTGTGCGTGTGGCACTCTGGAGATCACTCAACTGACAGCAGGCATCTAGATAGGATTTTATCCAAATTTAAGAGTGATAAAAAGTCAGTGATTGCATTTCTGTAGCAGCACTACAGAAGAGCAACCTGTGCTTTCCCAGGGGAGGCAGGGAAATGCAGTCAACATCACACAAAACGTGTGAGGTTGTGTAAAAATGAGTGAAAAGTGTTCTTACCCATCTGTATTTCTAGGTTAGCATGAGAGAGCATTTAAAATTTGAATACATAAATACCATTTTAAGGAATACTGAGTGAAAAGAAGAATCAGAAATTAATTTGAAGTCTCTTAAAATGAGGCCCAGCAGGACACTTCTCCAAAGTTGGGTTACAACTTATTTTCAAAATACTTTCCTAATTTATTGATGAGGAAATTCATTTTTCCTCAAGCATAGATAGATTGCTGTGCAGAGAAGCAAATGTACAGAGTTCTTTCAAGATACCACAAATGATAAGCAGGTTGCAAGTAAGCGTTTTGAAAATTGCAAGGTAGCAAAAGTATTCCTTGAAAATGTTTGAGAGGTTTTCACTGTATATTGAAAACAGAAATAAATTAAATACTCAGGACCATCAAAATATAACCTTCCTGCTGGTGTGTATACCTGCATCCTAGTGTTTCTTTTTCAATAAGGGTGAAACATTGCTTTGCTTTCAATTGTCTCTTAAAAAATTACTTCATAGCTGGAATTAGTCACTCCAGGCATTTTCTTTGCTGGTGCTTCAAATAAGCATAAGAGCTAGAATATTAATGATGCCTGAGTGTTACTCATGATTTGTGGCTTGATAAGCTGATCCTCACAAAGGCTTTCAAATGTCTGCCTTGTTTTTAAAGGATTGGAGAGAGGTTGCTGAGTGGTAGCAGCTTGCTGTGCCTTCTGAACTGCATTTGGTAAAAATTAGCAGTTTTTTTATCCTTATTTTTTTGTTTCCTCCACCTGTGCCATGTGTACTAAGCCCCAAACTCTTAGTCTTGAGATAGCAATGGAACTGTATGAGAGTTAAGTCCTCTGTGGATTGATTATAATGACTGCACCAGACTGCAGAGTTTGTACTTTAAAGATTGTTTGTCATAATAAAGGCAGCTTTAAAGTGTTAGAGCAAAAATAAGGAAAAAATATATAGCATATTAATTAAATCCTTGCAGTGTTACAGTTTTTGCATTGTTGCTTTATTTTGTTTTTTTATGTCTTTTTCCTTCCCCTGCCGTACTAGAATGCTGCAACTCACTTCAAAGAGGAAGATGCTTAGAAATGGCTTTATGATCTGCTTGTATGGATATACTTGCTAAAGTCATACCATGAGAAGGATGGATGGCTAAAACCTTTTCATTTTCTCTTTCTCCTCACTGAAGGACTTTCTTTTTTACACTGCAATTATTGAGTGATTTGTCTCATCCAAAAAGAATTACTTATCCTGAGAGTGTATGAAATACCTTGTGATAACAAAAGGGAGGGATAAAATTCGAATGTTCCTTAGTACAAAAACTGTTCTTCATTTCATTTGTAATAGATCCTTCAAGGTCTTTGGGAAAGGATCTCTTATACCCGTTCCTAATCTGTCTACATTTGATGTTGTTAAGTATAGGATTTTTTCCTATACCTTTTGCTTTTTCATACAGTATCTGAAGTGTTGTTTTTATGATGAACTGTAATCAATATTATATAACACATGCGAATTACATAACTACATTTTATAAAATTAAACAGTTAAAAAATTATTTTGCTAATTAAGTATAATTACCTGGTAAACATACTGAGTAATTCCGTCCATGGGGTAAACATCAAACTTACATTAAAACAAATACAGAGCATTCCCACCAAGGTATGGATATTTGTTCATAATACTGAGAACAAACTTTTGACCTGCTGTGTTGTCTGACCATGTTAACAGTTCTCCAAATTCTCCGTGGTGTTCAGCTGTGCCTAATCTATAAAGTAGGGTTTCTTTCTGTGACTTGATATTAACTTTCAAGATGATCCAACCATCTGGTTTTGTTTATGTCCAGAAACCAACAGTCAATACTGATCTACCTTATCATAAGCCCCCTTTTACTTAAAAAATCTACTATAGTTTTTTGTCCTTTTATTTAGGTTGGAAAACTTCTTAGGTAATTCTGATACCATTTGATGAAACTGTTCTCCTGTGAGTATTTTCATTGTTCCCTTTTCTTTCATGACTTTTTCCCCAGAGGGATGCTAATTAAATTCTTGCTCATCTGGTTTATAAACAGCAGTATTATCTCTTCTAATTGAAAAAACTTGTGGCAATTTTGTGTTTCACTTGTTTTCTAAATTGATTCTTACACTGCCAATGGGTAGATCAATATTCTAACTCCGTGGTTATAATCACATCCTAAAATCAATATTTACAAAGCTGTTGGCAAGGAATAAAGTGCTCCCCCAGTTTAAGTTGAGAGTAAAACAGTGCTCCAGCATCCAGATCAGTGTTTTGGGAACACCAAAGTAGTGTGAGATCGTACCTATACTTACCCCTCAAGGTTAATTTTGTTTTACAAAATTACTTTAGATTTGAATATTACATGATAAATAACATTGTGATCCAGAGCTAACAATGAAGTCACTGCAGGGATTTTTTTGGACAGTAAAAAGTTAGGGGTTTGAAAAATTTCAAATATACTGGAATATACCTTTTTTCTTTGCTAGTATACAACTAATTGCAGCTTATTTTTTTAGTAATATGAGGACCACAGACAGAAAATGCACATAATATTTTCCACAAGAATTTTCCAATAAATTTTAATTAAGGTGAATATTTGTATCAAAGTATGGAGGTAGTATTACATTCTCTGAAGATTTGTTTTGTTTGCTTTATTAATTGATACAGTGGCTGTAATGTCTGCTAGTTAAAAAATGGCATTATAATTAAGTATATATACTTCATATCTTTTGCTTGATATTTAGTATTATCTTTTATTCTGCAGGAGTTCATACTGCTTTATAAAGTATATTTACAGATTATCATTTCACTGTCCACTTAAAAGAATTACGAAGGGTTGAGTTTGGTGTGGGAGGAAAACCCATCCCTAAAACAGAAAACAAAGCATCTGATGATAGCCAGAAAAAAAGTGTCTCATCACACAGCACAAGCTCAGTTAGGTGAAAACCCAGTGTTTGAGACTTAAACCTCCTTTGAGGAGCATGTCCAACCTGAGTTCCCCTATTCCTGTGTAACTGCTGTAAGCACTAGGTCATTATTTCCCCTGTCCCATCAAGGTGAAAAGATGATGCTAAGCTGTTTGAAAATTACAGATAAAGGATACTGTGTGTTGGTGCTGGATTCTGATATGCAATCAGGTATTTCTGTTGGGTATTGATTTACTTGGGTCACAAAAAATGAGGAAAGAATGCCTAGGAGGGTGGCCCTTGGGCGTGCCTAGCACGCAGTGAGTGTTCCCAGACGTGGCAAGGTGTGACCTGTGCAGGAAGCCCCAGCCTGCAGTGAGCACAGCTGATGGGATGCTGGGAGAGGACTGTGCTCCAGACATGAGCTGCGCCTGAATTTCCCTGTGCTGAGCTGGAGGTGAGTTCACCCATGTGATGAAGCAAGCTGCTCTCTTTAAAATTCATTTTGTGAGGTGAAATACCAACAAATTAAGACTAAAACCATGTGCAGATGACTGCATTTTTTGATGGATTCGGACTGTGGGCCATAATTCAGTACTTAGTGTGCCTAAGCCTGTCAACACAGGGAGCTGAACCTCAACGAGCTACTGCACATGATCCTCTCCAGGAAGCCAAGGCTCTTGGCAGCTTCTTGTTTCTATATCATCAATCACCACAGCAGGCTTTAACCAGCCCATGCCTGTGACACCAGCTGTTGCAAAGCATTATTTTGGAAATGCATTGGTCATCCCACTGCAGTGTGATTGTTACTGATTCTTATCTTTTTAAGGGCATTACTTCATAATTTACTTTTGATGCGTTGCAGCAACCTTACAAGTTATTTATTGGAGTACCTGCCGTATGCTATAGCTGCTAATCATACCCAAAACCTCTGCATTTTCACAACCCAAAATGAGTAGGCCAATTCAGATAAGTAAAAACATGAGAGTCCATGCATTTGCTTTTTGTGAAAAATATTTAACATTGTGTGAAATCAGAGTGTGGCTTCCCATTTGAAAATGGCTAAAATTTCTCTGTGGAATAAAGCATTTGTCTTGTAAAGTACTTAGCACTGCTGCTACTTAAATAATATAATGTGTAATCTGAAGTTATCAGTAAGCAGGAATTAATACATTTTTAAGCCATTTTGTATCAAAAATAAAAATACACTGTGAAATATCAGTGTTAAAATACCAAATTTAATCCAGTTTTGAATCAGGATTAAAAATTAATGATGTAAATTAATGTTTACTTAAATGTGATGTCAGCTCACTTTCAGCACTGGTACTTTGTGATACAGGGGCATTTTTTAGATATTAGTATTGTAGTGAGTGCAATATAATTTTCTAGGTTTAAAGAACATAATTAATGTCATTTTTAGCGATCATTTTGTGGTTTTATCAGTTACAGGAAGCTTTTACTTTCCTTACTAGCTGTAGGATTTTTACCAGCCTCTAGGTAGAGCACAACCCATTAACAACTATTGTGTGGTAGAGTGAGTTTTTTTCCGTTTTCCCTTCATCCCGACACAAGAATATTGTGGCAGACAGTGTCAAAGACCTTTCTAAAACTGAGGTAAATGACATCTTCTGCTCTTCTCTCATCCATAAATCCAGACATTGTATCAAAGAAGGCTATCAGGATGGTCTGACATGATTTATCCTTCATAAATCCATTAATTTTCTGTTCCCAAATACCCTTTTCTCCTTCATGTGCCCTGAAATATGCACCAAGATGACTTGCTCTATGATTTTTCCAAGGACCAAAGTAAGTATGACTTGCCTGTATTTCTCTGTATTCTTTTGGCCTTTCTTGACAACATTTAACTTGCCTTGTCACCAGGTATCTCCCCCAAATTCCATGACTTTTCAAAGACAATACAGAGTGGTGTTAGAAGGACATTGGCCAGTTCTCTTGAACACTCTTGAATGCAGCCCTTCCTGTTCTGTATATCCTTATGGTTTGAGTTGTCTCAAATAATCCCTAATTCAATCTTCATCTCCTATTAGAAGTTCTTCTTACTGAGGTCTTTCACTGATACCAGGGACTGGAAAGCTGACTGAGGCAAAGGCAGCACTGGGTCCTTCAGCCTTCAATCAGTGTGGTTGTAAAAGCTTTTCTTATTGCATGTAGTGTCCCTTAAATGTCTCTTTTTTAGTAGAATTTTTCTTTTCCTGAGACCATCCAGACTTGTCCTTGTGATGTTTCTAAATTTCTCCTTCATAGTATGTCCTCTCTTAAATCTCCCCTATGCAGTTTTTCTTAGTACAGAGCTCTGTCATGAGTTCCCTCATTAACCAAACTGGCCTGGTAGGCTTTCTTGTTTGGAAATTCTGCAAATTAATGTGTTCCTGCTAGCAAAAGCTGTACTGCATATAAACAGTCCCTCCCTCCCTAAAAACATGGGTTAGAGACTCAGAGGTTTTAAGAAACCTTCTATTCAGAACAGAATCTCCTTGGTATGACTTTTTTTTTAATACTTGGTGAGAGAAGGGAGAGCTAACTTATTCTGTTACTTAATATATTGTTTAGTCCGTAGATAGTGATTAGAAAGATAATTTCCCTGGCATGATTGTTACAATTTATGGCACCCCGATGGATTCTATTACAACAAAAGGATTCCAGAATAACAGATATTTTTTGTCATCTTAATCATCTGTTTCTTCAATTATCTTTATTAAAGAAATATAAAATTTTCTTATGAAATAGGAAAGAAGCCTGAAGGATAAAGATAAGTAATTTTTACTATTCCTAAAGGTGTCTTAGGCAATGTTTCTCCTTCATATTTATGTATGTAATATATTGGCTGAAGATTAAAGCTAAGTATGTTTAATTTCATCTTCACCACATTATTTCTTATTTTATGTAGTAATCAAAAGGTATATAATGAAAATTTTATTTTCAAGGGTAATGGCAAGACAAACTTTTTAATATAAAATTGTTTGAATTTATTATTGCTTTTGTTATGAGACAACAAAGTAGCAGCCATGTATCCCTGCCTACTTACTATGAGATAGTTTGATATACACAGGGCATTCAAGAGAATGATTGGGGAGTATGGAGTGGTGGTGATGATGAATATTGGAAAATACAACTTTTTAGCATCATTGGAAGCAGCACAGCCAGCTCTTCAAGGTATAACCACTCCTCTTGACTCTTTTCTTCACCTCTGCTCTCTGTAGCAAACACAGTCTTGTCCTTGCGTAAGCAAACATTAATTTTTGCTTGCGCTGTTGGAAACCTTTCAACTCTCTCAGAGCCACTGATTATTTTGAGAGACTGAGACAAAGAGGACAAAAGTTCAATTGTGGACTCATTTCTGGTGAGTCTGTAGAATCAGAAGGACAGTGACTGCCAGTGGGAAGTGTCAGTACTCTAATGGTCTAGGATCATCCATTTGGAGTTCAGTATTAATGAGTTTTGCTGCATACTTTACATTCATTTGTTGAATCCAGATGCATGTTACCAGCCGGGTGCATTATTTCACTGAAGAATGTCTAAAAATATTTGTATGATAAAGTATCAGCAGCAAAGCTCAAATAAATTTACCACAGAGATGAATAAATACAGTGCTTCAGATCTGTCAGCCTAAAACAGGTGCCATTCAGGTGCCAATCCCATGGATTGTAGTTAACTAAATGGTCAAACACATTTGTACCTAATCTCGTGTGTGCTGTGCCAAGCATGTCTGCTTGCTGGTTTTATGAGGATTGCTTGATATTGCAGCTCTGGACAAACTGCAGCACAAGGAGGTTCCTTGGCCTCTCACAGCCTGGTTTTCTTGGTGTGTCACCATGCAAGGGGGATCCTTAGTGAAAATACATTAATTCTGGACATCTGATGGGCGGCAGACAGAACAGGATGAGGACACCAAGAAGTTCATTAACTACCACTTGGACATTTGGCTCAGAGACAGAAGTCAGTGTGGGTGGTCCCGAGGAGGAGAGTAGGGGAAGAATTGGCTCATAGCTGTGTCACTGCTGCTTCATCTCTGTCCATGTGAAGCTAAACCTGCTCACACAGCCTCCTCCTGCATAGGATTGTTGTGGCACTGTATTCTACTTAAAATGGGTGCAGGTTGTGGAAGCTGAAATGTGGACAGACTACACTGCCTGAATTTTGGGGTTGTGTAAAGCACAGACAGCTTGAGGGGAGTGATTTTATTAGTGGAGCATGGGGGGAATGTTGCCTTGAAACAGGTGTCTCATACCAATGCTTTGTGCCAGTCCTTTGCCCTTGGCTGTAGGTATTTTAAGTAGCCTGATAAGGAGACTGGACTCAATGCTGCTGATAAATCTTTGGTCTGATGTCATTCTTCATGTGTCTTCCTGCATAAGGAATAAAAATAATAAAAACCTTTTTGTAAACAGTTTTGAAGTCTTGGATGCAAAGTGCTGTAAAAACAGATTTTTTTTACAAAGAAAAAGAGAAAAGTGGAGGGCTCTGGGGAAGGGATGGATCTGCCTATTGCCTGAGCAGGGCCCTGCTGTGTGTCAGGGCAGTGTCCTGTGTCACCTCTTCCTATGAAGGATAAGGATATTGAAACCATCTTCTCTTCTGTGAGTCTGCTCTTTCCTACTGTCACAGGACAAAGCAATCATAAACATGGTGTTGTAGTGTGAGGGCAAGTGATGTGAAGTACTTTATGTTTCTGGCTCTCACAGTGTATGTTGCAGGAAGATAATGATGAAGGAGTTTTTCATTCCAAAGAGAATAAAGCCAAACTAGATGATGTGTGTGTGGTTGTCCTATGTGCAAGCTGTCCCTCTTTTTCTCTCCAGTGTGCAAGTAGAATTTGTCACCTCATAGTATAACTGCAATCTGTCTTCTGCTTTATTCTTTTTCCCATTCAGTTTTGGTTTTGAAATTGAACATATTTAAAAATATGCTTTTTAGGAAATTGGATTAAGAAAATTACTTTTGGTGAAGACTGACCTTTAATATATTTATCTTACAGTCTTTTAATGTCTCAAAGAACAGCTGAAACAAACACCACTTAAAACCCTGCATTAATTATAATTTTTGGCAAAAAAAAAAAGAGTAAAATTCTAATTTGCAATTAGATAATGCCAGGATCTGTATCTAAAATCCATTTTTTAACTGCATCTATTAATATGTAAATTATACACAAATGTTCCTAAGTTATTATTTGCATTGGTTTATCTGCAGATTGGTAATAGTTTCTACTTGGTCTCATATTCCTTTGTACATATGTATCGAAACACAGTTTGGTTTCCCTGTGGAACTCTCAGGAAAGGCATTATTTTTTTATTAATTTACTTGAGCAACTTTTCATGAAATTCAAAATTTTGTTAGATTTTGACATTTCTTTTTAATTGTGATGTAGAATTTGAGAGGATGGGGATATCTTGACTTGCCAGTTGACCAGCCTGCATGTGTAAGCTCTGTGCAGCCAAATTTGTCTGAGCCTTCTGGGGCAGTCCATATCAGAGAAATGTTTTTCCGTTCTCACAGGAGATAAAGGAAAAAAATAAAAAAACCAACTCAGGCAATGTGGAGGGGAGTGTTGCAGAAAAGGAGGAGGGAGTTGGAAGAAAATAATGAAGGTGCTGCATTAAGGGAGGGGATCCAGGAAACACTGAAGTAGGGGAAAGGGAGGAAGAGGAAGGCAGCTTGAGTGGCTGAGCACTACTGCCATAAAGAAAGATGAAGAGAGCACAGCCTGGGATATTAGATTAGGAAGGGCAGAATTCAGGCTGGTATTTTGAATTGCTATTTTACCTACAGGCAGAATTCTTTGCCAAACATTTAATTTAAGCATTTTTAACTCCCAGAAGGGATCCTTTCTCTGCCATATCACAGACATCTATCTGCTAAAAATACAGTTTTGTTTTGTGTTTTTGGAAAGTTGTATGAATGTCAGACAGCTGTCTTTATACATCAATGTCATAGTCTGCTCTTCTGGTCCTGGAAAAGTGGTACAAATGGAGAGTAAGTTTGGGCTGTGATGGCTTCCTGCAGGACAGGGACCTCTTCAGCACTGTCACTGCCTTTCAAGAGAACTGGTTGTATGTCACTTTATGAGGCAATTATTTTGCTTTTCAGTTGTGTGAAGTTACCATGCCCTAGTAATACCCAACATTTTTTGTACTTAAGAAACCCCCAATATTTTTGATTATGCCTATTTATAAAACCTGCTGTTAGGACAATTTGCTCGGGCCATACTACTGATCTGGTAATGTAGGTATTACTTCTTTTTTGCAGATGCAATGTGTAAATACCACTGACCTGTGTTTTTGTCAGAATTATGTTTGAATACCAAGATAAAATCTAAAATATAGTATTATCAGAAAAAGAATTTATTTTAATTATTTTAGTGAAGAAATATTAAACATCTTTTATTTTTGAGCAAAAATAAAATATAGTAGAAATTATTATGAGCCTTTTAAATTTCAGAATTGGTTTCTGGCTTCCTAAAGATGCTTATAAATTAATTAAGTCCTACTAGAAATATAGAAAAAATGCTTTTTAAGTGAGCTCTGTGATTAAAGTGTCCTCATGAAGTGATAATATGCTTTGCTTTTGCAATATGTGTGGATAGGACCAAAGGTGTATTCAGTCTTTACGTAGATCCATAGATCCTAATTACATCTGTGCCCATCTTGCTCAAGGATTTAGCATGGCATATGCATTACTTTCTGATAGAAATAAAGTAGCTCAATACTTGATTACTGGAGGAAGTATTGGAATATGGTAATCACATGTTTGACTTCATCTGCAGGTATAATGCACCTAGCTTGGCTGGAGATGGCAAAACTTTGTTTTTTCCCAGCAATCTCACTGGAATTACCTTCCAGCAAGTAGGTCTGGCAAGTAATATGCTGATTCTGTAACAAGGAGAAAAAGTTGTAAAAGAAGCAACACAACAAAATGAAGAGAACAAAATTAAGGGTATCTTTCCACTGTGGTGTTATGTCCCTTAAGAAAATCTTAACATTGGTTACAGCATTCCTCCCATCAAAAAGCTTCAGCTGACACAAATATGGGACTACATAACTGGGGGTGGCTGGAGAATCCATGAGCTGTAGATTTTGAGGTTGGACTGCAGAGTTTAAGGTAGAAGCAATATGATGCTACCTCTTGTTATCTCTGCAGAATGCTTTGTTCATATGGCCCTCACTCTTTTATTCAAGCCTAAAGACAATTTAACTGTTGACCAAAAAAAAGTGTCTTGCTACTAGTGTAGAACTTACTTCTTCAGCTGAGGTTTCCAGAGCTTCCAAACCAGAAGGTTTCATGACTGTCGATAAAGGATCAGAATTTCTTCTTGATACTGTATTTTTGAAACCTACACATGGCTGGGAAAATCAGGCTCCCTACTTGTGGGAATGCCCCTTGTTTACTTCTGGAAAAAGGAGCCTTTCTTAACTCTTGAAGACATTCTTTGGTAGGTAATAAACATGCATTGTATTTCTCTTGGCTTGTTAGGGAATAAATAAGACACTAGTTAAAACCTTGAAACACTTTTCCAAACTTCCTCCCACAGCAATATCCAGATTCATACAAATTTGTATGAGTCAGACAAATGTTGATGAGATTCAAACCAACATGCTGCATTTTGTTTTTCTGTAACTTTAAGCAATTGCAAACTATAGTTAGATTTTTTTTTCCAATTAAAAAATATGAAACATAGTCTCATTATTTTAATAAAGCAGAGTGTTTGAATCAAAACTATGAACTATAAATTAATGAGTGCCGTCTAAACTCTGGACACATGTGGAACTGAAAGAGGTCTATGACAGAAGTTGAAAATCTATATTTAATGAATACACCCACTACATCTATTAAATTGGCAAGATAATAAGTGTGCAGCCCTCTCTTTTACTTCAGAACAACACACTCAACATAGTCATTAGCTGAGAGTTTTACCAGACATTGCAACTACACTTCAGTTACACTTTTCAATTGCTTTTGGACCATGTGTGGCTGTGTAGGTATCACACTTGGCAGTCTGGTCTGAGTGCTCATCTTGTATTGTTTGGTCATTTATGGTGCCTACTTTTATGGCTTGAACAGAGTTATGACTGCAAAAATTACAGTGTTGGGTATTCGGTTTTATTAACTTTGGCATAATTCCGTTCTGATTTCATTCAGCTTTGTCTTGGAAAATGCATAAACATGTGACATTTGCAGTCTTTAAATGTCATATCATGTAACAGAATAAACTGTTTGGCACTGAGTAGGTCCATCCTAGCAGTGGGCTAAAAATACTTGTCTTACCTATTTTTGAGTGCCAGGGTGCTTCTAAGGTTTCCACTTCTGTCTCTGCCCAAGCTTCCTTTGGCCAAATAGTGCCTCTCATATCTCTGTAGAATCCCAAGGTGTTAATAAACTACAGTAATGTCAAGCAGGAACAAGTTAATTGATTTTTTTGGCAGATCTGTGCATGATATGTTCCTTTCAAATCAGGTGGGCTGGAGAATCCACTATCCTTCTGCAGGCTTATACCTTTAGTCTTAGCTCCTTTTAGTGTGAGAGCTCTGTAGTTAAGTTTCATTAAGATGTGTAGCAAACAGTTGCCAGGTGGCAGTGGACATCTGCTGTGTAAGTGAATTTTCAGTGTATTTTCCAATGCAGTTTTCCCCAAGTTACTCTCAATGGAGAATATCAACGGGAACATCATTTGAGATGCTGCCTTTCATAATCACAGTATGTCAGCACTTGATGCAGCCATTGCCATTCAACCCACAGCAAGATGATCTGCAAATAGAAAGCACAACTTCATAATTATACACTATAAAGCTAATACACACCTTCTGGTTTTCATCTTCACATGTTAGGTGGGAATCTTCTTCCTGCTTGTTCCATTTGTTTATTGCTTTGTTATTGTTTGTTTATTCCATTTGTTATTTGTAAACAGTGTCTGAATAGCATATGGTCAGTGAAGTTGCTCTAAAGCCAAATATGCTTTTATTTTGAGCTTATGGCTCAAGAGTTGAGAGTTATGGAAGAACCAAAACATGTTACATGGTATTTGTTGTGTCTGGTGGCTTTCACACCTGTTCTTCCCTTCCCCTTTCTTCATGGTTGTTTTTTTGTCTTGATGAGATGTGATGGAAGGGTGCAAAGAAGCTGATGCTGTGGATATTTACACTAATGTGTGATAGCTAGAAGGCAGTATTCTCATAGAAGGGAAAAAAGACATTTCCACCACATACAGGGATCATATAGAGGCTTTTGAAAGCTGTTTTCTAATCCAGGACTGAAAACATGGCACAATAACTGGTGTGTCTGAGTTAATACCAGGATACCTTGCCAGCCAAAGCGGTTGAAACCAGAAGTGTTTCTGGTCCAGCATGATGGATTCTGTTCCTATAAAGGCAGTTTCAGGAGGTGACTCTGGCCATGCTCAAAACACTTAGTGGGTCTTATGTTCAGGCTCCTCTTGGCAAGGCCAAGTTCTCATTTAGTTAACTAGGCAACTATTACAGTGACATTTTACAAACTGAATGCAGTTGTACAAACCAAGATTTTTCAAATTTGTAGGTAAAAGTCACTTAAATGACTGTCTGACTGCCAAGCCATCAACTGGCTTTGTTCATTTTGAATGATTTTATCTGATTTTTAGATTATAAGTTATTTGAATTAATTGACAGTAATATATTTTTGCCCACTGTCTCCTGGGCAGCATGCAACAGCCCCTTCTATTCTTCCTTATTCTTTCATCTTAAAAATCCAGCAACAACCAAAAAAGTAAAACAACTCCATGCAATTTCGTATCTTTCATTCTCTATGATTTCCAGGCCAAATTTGTTTACTCTGTAAGTACAAGAACACTTTAACTTGATGCTCTGCTAGCTCATGGAGAAATTCAGAATTGAAACTGGGTCTCTCAGATGAGCACGAAGATGTAGGTTACTGACAAATACATGCATTCATCTGCATAGTGCACACCACATGGAACTGGAAAAATAATGAATTATAAAGCTTCGTAAAAAGCCTGAACCACTCAATTATGTGTTTGTTGCAGTGTTGTTTTTCATGAGGACGTTGAATCTGAAGTCACTGTTTCTCCTGTTGTGCTTTAGGTGCTGTAGCAGTTCTGATCCCTCGCCTGGACCTGGTGATTTCTTTCGTCGGAGCCGTCAGCAGCAGCACTCTGGGACTGATTCTGCCGCCTCTGGTTGAAATCCTCACTTTCTACAAAGAAAACTTAAGTTTATGGACAATATTCAAAGATGTGTTTATAGCTGTCATTGGATTTGTTGGATTTTTAACAGGGACATATGTGACAGTTGAAGAAATCATTTATCCTGCATCCACAGGTCTTGCCAACACAACAGGGAGCTTTCCTGCAGATTTAAATGCTACAGACTTGGTAGTTGGGTTAAAGTAATTAACCAGGCACTGTGAACTATTTTGTTCCTTAACAAGAAATTCTTGACTCAGGACCTGCTTTCAACTACTGGTACTGCATAGAGAGGTACAGTTTGTAAAAGATGTAGGATATACATGTGAAAATATATTATTTTTTTAGAAAGTAATTATATATCTCTTCTGGACTTTGAATGGAAAGTTACAAGATGTTGTTTATCAGAGCAATATTACTTTCATGCAAAAACATTCGACATCACATGTGATAAGCAGTTTATTTTTGTACATTTTGGTAGCTGTTACCCTGACTCATTTTTTACACAATTTCTTTATCCTTGATTTCAACAATACAAAAGTATGAAATACTGTATTTTTTATTACCTATTGCAAGAAGTCTGTAGACTACATATCTATATTTCTATTGGGACATACAATAATTATTTTTGCATTCTTATGTTCTGCCTTAAGTAGTACCTAACATGCCCTTTATGTATTTTTGCTTCTTTTGTCTATTTCGGAAGAAAAAATACTAAGTACATAAGTTTGTAATTGGGTAGTAATTAGTGTTGTTTAGCAAGCCTATGTGCTGAAACCCCATGTACAATCCTGGTTTTCGGGGTTCATATTTGGCTTTGTGTCTTACACTTCATAGATGACTTACACTCCAGATGTTGAAGCACTATTTTTGGTCTTGTTTTCTAAAAACACCTATATTTTGTGCAATAACATAACTATTTATCATACTCATTCCTCTTATGAAAAAACAAACTTTTCTAAGGAATATTTTTAATCATAACATTTCCCCAAGAAATAAGTTATGCCAAAACCTTTCCACTGTAGTAATACAAATTAAGATAGAAATATATGTAGTATTTTGCCTGCCTTCAGTATATTCCTCAGAAATCTACCGTTTCATAATCTACCATTTGGCATTACAGTGCTAGAGTAATATAGTGCTAAATATATCTATATTTATATTTTCTTTTAAGAATGTTTCCCCTGTCATCTACCATCTGGTGACTGTAATGAGCACTTTTATCTCCATATTCATGGGGGCCTTTCTGATAGGGATTTGTTATAGCATGTAGTTTAAACTGCATGTATTTGTTCAAGCAATAGTTCTGAGTAATGCTCTAATTTTGATTTTAGCATGGACAAAGTTAAATACTTGGCAGGCACGTGGAAGGGATGAGTCTGTGCCTGTGTGATGCCATAGAATCAGCCTTTCTTATGGAAGTGCCACAGTGGACCAAACACAGGTAGTTAGCAGAGAAGAAAAAAGGTAACTGCAGCTTTTCATCTTGAAGGTTTTTTAGTCTTTAAGCTGTTTTAAAAGACGTTGAATCTCAGTGTTTCCATCTGTTTCATAGTGAATCTGTTGCTTAGCTAACCCACACACTACACACCGGTAGAATATATTTCTGTGCAGCATATTTTACTTGACATGAAATACTTTTACAAGAAACATCTTCAGTAGGGCTCAGAGGATTTAAATGCAAGTTATTTTTCCTGTTAGTTTTTCATCTTTCTACTCATGTATTGGGAGAATAAAGGACTTTGAAGTCCATTCAAATCATCTCTTCTGCACCGATTGTGTCCTGGTGAGCAGCTCTGAGAAGGTGCTTCTAGCAGGGAGAGGAAGGACTTGTCTGGTTCAGAGTTTGGTGGTGATTTTGGCTGCTGCGAGTGAATACTGCCATGGTTCTATCAATGCATATTTGCTGAGCTGGGTACCTACAGCCTAGAGAGGTGACCGTGGTACCCAGTGAATGTAACATATCCTTGTGAAAGGCAGATGACTTGGTCAGAAGCTTAGTAGGTTGGAGGGTTCTGATCTTAGCCATCAGAGCTTGGAAAGGCTGGCCCGAATACAAAGCCATGCACATCTTCCTGCTCTGTCTGACCGTGGTGTAACTTGTCCAGGCACAGGTTACACCTGTTTCCAGAGCAGTGTGTGGCCACTGACTGACCAGGTATGAAGTTATGTTTTTATGCAGTTGGACAGTGTCACCAAGTCTAACAATGTTATATCTTTTGAATCTTTAAAATGTTTATGAATATATTTTGCACAATGTCAATTTTCTCCTACAGTGTAGGATTTTTATAATTTTAACACTCATACAGCACATTTGCATGGCCTGCTCTTTCAGACAGAAAGAGTCAGGAATCAGAGTGTCCTGCTTGGGATAAGATTAAAATGTCATGTAGTAAAAAACTTAAGTCTGACTAATGAGAGTGTCCTGTGAAGCGTTGCCAAAGATTTAAAAGAGAGAAAATTCTGACAAAAACCTCTTCTGAATAAGAGTGTTCATTCAGCTTTTAAAGTACTGTAATATTAGTTGCAAGTTAAAGAAGCAGGGAGTGAAGCTGAGAGATTTCATAGGTGTGGTTTATGTTAAGGTATATATTTAAGATGGAAATGTACTTTAGCACAAGCTAAATGTGTGTGATTAGCTTATGTTCCTGACAAGGACCAGAAAGCTATTGTATTTATATACTGTATATGAACTTATATTTTACAATATAATATTGTTAACAGTTGTAATGTAATTTAATCATTAGCTGCACTACAGGTTAACTGGGTAATTTTCTTGTCTGTAACTGTTCATTCTCAAGTATTGGGCAAATAAGAGGGTGTGTTTGCCTGATATTCTGTAAAATTTAAATCTTCTGTATTAATAAAACTACAAATTACCCTGCAAACTCAGTGTTATCCTGCCTGTCACCACTACTGCATCACTAGAAGAAAAAGCTGTCCTACTGCAGAATTTACCTTTGAAGTTGTCCAAGGAATGGTGATTGACATGAGACTCAGAGGCAAGCTCCAGAGCTTATTTTTCATTGATAATAAATCTCATTTTAAAGTCACATAGGCACTCCTGAAAAATCCCACCTCCACTCCAAGGGTTTTCTTGAGGGCACAGTTAAAGTTGGGCTTCTGAATCTTTTTAGAGGTGCTTTAATAAATAAGTTAAATTGTAAATGTAAAAAGAAATGCAAGTGTTCCCACTGAAATTCTACTTCCTGTTTAGAAAACCACAAAGAAAAAATCTGACACCTTGGAAAACTATTGACTAGAAGTGAGGAATGAGATTATTTGATGAACAACCTAAAGGATTCCACTCAGTTCATCTTAAGGAGAGTGAAAGGTAAGAGGGACATAAAGGAAAAGTGAATATTTTATTAATTCTATATTAAAATGTTTCCAGATGAAGGTCTAAAGAAGCCGTATACATCCCTCACTACCATTCCATAATTGCTGGAATGTATTAGGAGCCTTGTCAGACCTCCCATTCTTCTGCTTTAGTTCATTTGGTTCTGTATGGATTAATCAATATTTCTGCTCCTTACAGATTTCTCAAGTGTCAGAGTATTCTCTGGTAGAAAACAAGCAATGCAGCTAACATCTGTTGAAGTTAATTTTTCACATGCTGTCTATGGGCGACACCACTGCAACATCTTGGTGGTGTTTCAGGAAGGGAGAAGAACCTTCTCCGTGGTTTTGTGTGTTCCCTACAGATGTTTTGGTCATCCTGGACCATCTTAACATGACACAAGAAGTCTGAATGTTGCTCACAGTTAGCTGAGTTACTCTCCAGACACCCACACCATACTGATTAGTGGATTGTGGGTCTGTGAGCTGACTATACCCCTGGACATATGCACTGAGACTGATCTAAATATTAGTTTGTAATCAATATCAGTAGCTCAGTGCTTTCATCTCTGAGTTCTCCTAGAACACTTGGATGAGTAGCACCTGAAAGCAGTCATTTTTTTACTCTTGGTTTAATTTGTTTTTCCTAAAATGCTTTTTGTAACAATTAACAATTTACAGTTCCATAGATTCACTCCAAGCAGACAATACCTGGGGTGAAGAAAGCAGTGTCTAAGTTGACAGAATTCTAAGTTTGAGCTCAGCAAGTTTCTCTGCATGCAACAGGAGGTGCCTCTCAAATTACGGGAGAAGAATCTGCAAGGTTATATGGCAAAGCCCTTGTCACCACAGACACAAGGGAGCACAGAGGCACAACTGTGAGTGGCTGAACCCCACTTTAGATAAATTTTACCTTGTTTTCCATTCTTACAGGATAAGGGTTAATTTCGAAGGAGCAAGTTTCACAGGTTGCACCAAATGATTGAGGAGCCTGTCTTGCAGCACGGCAAGGAAAGGGAATGGGCCGTTGGTGTGGCTAAAGACCAGTCTTTTTTAGGCTAGGAACAGAAAGTGGGGGAAGAGAGGAATCAAAGTGTATTGGGAAAAATCAACTTTTATGATTCTGTGACTGTAGAGATAAAAGGGTCCAGTCAATCCCATGTGGTCAGTCCAGGTGTCAGTCTGTGCATGCCCTATGCCTGACCAGTGCAGTCTCTCTTGCCTTCTCAGTAAGCTGGGACTGAATCAAGCTGTGCCTGGGCTTCTCTCTCTGAGGGGTTTAGAAAGCAAGCAGGCCCTTTCTGCACATTGTGATTCACGGGAGGGCTCCTTTAATAAACTTTGTCTGAAGCTTCCACTTGCACACATGACAGTGTCCCAATACCTCCCCTGGAGGGGAGTTTTCACACCGGAGCCAGTTGTGTAAGGGAGGACATTGGCATGCTAAAAAGCATTATCCCACCTCAAAGGATCTTCTTCTTATTGGCCTCTTCCATTATCTGGCTCAAACCCCAGCGGGAGGTTGTATATACACAGATGGTCGTGTGCTTATCAGGAATATGTGCTCAGCCTCACTATGTTCTGGGTATGAAGCTGTGGCAGCCTCAGTTCCTTTCTGCTGCCACCTGTGGCAGCTCCTAACAGACCTCCCTCCCATATTTCCTGGGGAAACTACATTCTCTGGGGCTCAGTGTCATTGCCTCATACTGCTGAGCTTTGGCCTTTCTCTCGTTCTGCAGGTAAAAGGTACCTGTGCCCCAGCACTCCTTTACTTTAGATAATAGTTTCTTCAGTGGCTTTTAAACACCTCAATTACTGCTTAAAATCTGTGGATGTGGCATTTTGTGAGGTGCTTTTCATGACATCCCTGGATAATTTATGCTGTACAATCTTTGTCTCTTGACCTGATGGATTTATTTGACTTTGAATGATTGAGCTCAAACAACTGAAGCCAGTGAAGTCCTTTCAATTTTGTTCTTATATATGCACTCAGAAACAAAGTTTTATTTTGGGAGCATTCCCATTTGTATCTTAGATACTTAGGGAGAATTGATTGTTCTGTATTTCAGCTTTCAGCAACTTCCCAAAATTCAAATAATCTTTAATGTATCCAGCCTTCTAAATGTTGACATATAAATGCCACTGGAAAGTTCAGAGTTTAATGATTTTTTTGGACCATTTTCCTATCTAATGCAATCACTCTGCAGAACAGAACATTCATTTTGTTGATTTCAACTGCCAGCCCTGAGAAACCAAAGTCCTGGGAAACCAAGCCCAGTGCTCTTTTCTCATACTTCCTCAGGGTTAATAAAATCATTTGGAGGATTCGTTCAGCATCATTTGTGCTACACCATCTCCCCCAAAGCCCATGACATTGTTACTGTTAATGGATTCATATTGAATAATAAATTATTGGAGCAATTCTGGCCCACAACGTAGAGGATCCATTTGTTCCTACTGCTGGGTGGGCTCCAGAGGCTGTCAGCCTAAGGCTCAGCAAACTTGTTATGACTAAATATGACCCAGCTATATACAGGAATAAGTCTGTCAATGAGAGCTTGGCCTCTTTCACCTCGTCAGCCTTCCAAGCCACCCTTGAAGGAGTACACAGCTTTTACAACACAGGTGCTGCTTTACTTTAATCTCCAAAACTTTAGTGAGACTTTTTGCATGGATAGTTGGATCAGATTCATCTTCTTGCTTTCCCCTCACTTGACAGTTCTTCGTTGTCTCAAGTTTCTGTTAGAATCCATGATGCATGTGCTACCTCTGCAGGGTTACTGCACCTGAATGCTCTCTCTCCTGAATCTGATCAGTCCATGGATAATTTTATGTCTTCCCAACCTAATATTTCACTGTCTGTCACTGGGGGATTCCTTACTTTGCTATTTTTTAGTGAATTCTCTCTCATTTAAAATTCTATATTTCTGTTAGAATTGCCGAACTCATTTCAGCTTGGTTGAAAGGATCTTTTTATATAAATAAATAAATACATTTCATATTCCTGTTTATTAAAATTATCCATTATCTTCCTATCAAAGCTATCTTCTTGCAAGTCACTGCTATGCCTTGCATCCAATGATCTTTCCTGGCTCAGAATGCAAGGCTGTCTTTGTCCCTGGCTCTCAACTTCAGACTGTCATGCTGCTCATCGTCATGCTGTGAGCTGTTGTTTGTGCTCTGCCTCATTCACTCAAAACACCTATACATCATAAATGCATATCTGAATTGTATTTATTCTGAATCTCAAATTTCTGCTTGTTTTATTGAACCCAGGTATCACAGCTGATTTTGAAAGATGAGAATCAGGGGAAGTTCGAGGATTCAGTTGACAGTAATTCTAATAAGCAAATGTGCCTATGTCCAGTAGAGTTATCCAAGAAACAAAATAAAGTATATCCAATTCGATTCAATTCAATTTGATTCAATTCAACTCTATGAAAGAAGCCTCTCAGATGCACCCTTGATAAAATCTTTGAAAATAGCCATGCTCTTGTCACTGCAACACAGACCCTCAGGTAAGCTCCAAAGGTTCTTCACTCGGGCACTCAGGCTGTATCTCAAATACCTAGAGGTGCCTGAGATAGTTTCCAGTCACTCAGTTCAAAGACCTGGCCAGGGTGGGCCATGGCTCTCTTCTATCAAACCCACCATTTGCCCTGGGGTGGTGGGATGAGAGCAGGACTCATGTGGACCATATCTCTGCAGAAATGCAGCTGGAGAAGCTGAGATGAAGATCCAGGCTGGAAGCTGGAACACTCTTCTGGATATAGTCCAAGTGCATGGGGACAACCCAGGGAGATCAGAGCTAAGAAGACCTGACCCACTGTTGAGAAAATCCCCAGCACCAAGCAGTGGCCTCAGCTCTTCCCTGAGGCCTTTATAGGCTATTTTGGGATTCATCATCTGTTCTGCCTATTTTCTACAGACTCAGACTACTCAATAAAGGTGTGCTTTGTTCACAAAGATCTGTACTATTCAAGCTCTTACTCTTCCAGAGATTTCCTTCTCCCTCTCTTCAGCAGACAGCTTCTGTTTCCATCAGATTCAGCCAGCTCAGCTGATTATCTTTCCTCTTTGCAATTGCGTTACATTTTATTTCAGTAGCATGCCTCGCCTGGCACTGTCACATGCAGTGCCAGTTGTTACCACAGTTTTTATGGTTTTGTCCTGTAAATATTGGCATCCTGTTTTAGAGGCAATGCTACAGTTTGTAAGAAGCTTGTCAAACATTTGATTACAGAACTTTTTTTCTTTGTTAAATCATAAATGCTACATTTCTTAATTAAAATGCAGCAGAATGACCCTTCTCAATGTCCTAAATTATAATGCTGTTTTTTAATATAGAACAGGGCTTTGGACCTTGTGACTGCCAGGGGCCAGGCTGGCATCACAACTCTCCTACAACAGGCATGTTGTTCAATTTAATGACAAATGATCCCTTACAGACACTGCAATGCCAGCAAAATTTGCTGTGACAGTATTATTTTCCCAGTGAAGTTTGTTTCTTTTGGGGATTAGGGGAAGAAATGTGCAGTTTGTCCTGCAGTGAGGTCAACTACCCTGTGGCAGCAAACGAGTCTCTGGCTTGCCTGGAGACTTTGCTTCAAACTGTAAAGCTTCTGGTTTTGCAGTGGTTGTTGCAAAATTTGCTGTATTTCAGCCCTTACTATCACGTCTCACTGTATTTGTGAGAGAAATTCTTTTTTTTTTTTAATATTTTGTTGGCACTGTATGGTCTCTCTCTCTCCATGCTATTTTAGAGTTAGCTGAAGTGATACAGCAAGGGTAGTAGTGATGTTCAGTAAAAGAAGTATGAATCAAAAGAAAAAAATGTATAAAGCCATCACAGTATTCTGAAATCAAAGTAAAGTTCTTACTAGCACTGAAAACAAGGGGCTGGGCTCGACAAGCAAACATAGCAAATAAATCCATTTCCCTCAAAAGTGTACCTGCCATAAAGTCTTTGGTGTTCTCACTTATAGACAGCTTTAGTTCACTGTGAATTGCCTCAGAATCCAGAGACTCGTTTGCTGTCACAGGGTAGTTGACCTCACTGCAGGACAAACTGCACATTTCTTCCCCTAATCCCCAAAAGAAACAAACTTCACTGGGAAAATAATACTGTCACAGCAAATTTTGCTGGCATTGCAGTGTCTGTAAAATAATCTCCAGTGTGTTATGCTTTGGGGAAATAGTTCAGTTTTGTATCAGCCAGCAAGGGTTTAGCTCACCATGACACTTAAACAGGTGAGAAAAACTGGTACCTGTCTTCCTGTTTTCTTTCTTCTTTTACTCTTCTTTGCTGCTGAGGTATGACACTTCAAAAGCAATAATATAATGTATTCCTATGAAAAGATAAAACTGGAGGGGCAGTTAGCTAGAACTGTCTGCAATACAGATTCTTTTTTGTCATGCTTGCAAGTGAGATCCCCAGGTCTGATAGCTGCTTTGGAGAATTTTGGCTCATATCAGCACATTTGTACTTAGGAAGGGACCATCCATCAGGGAGTTACAGCAGATGTTCAGTGCTCTGCACGATGGGTGGCTCACTTTGGGCAGTGTTTGCTGAATGCTATGGGTATTTATTAGCTGATGCCTTACCCATGCAACACATCCTCCCCTGTGAAATAGTATATGAGCAGTTAGGAAGATACTGACATCTCATGTTCAATTACCTCCATCCTCCATCAAAGTTCGGCACAAAACAAGATTTTCTGTTTGCTTGATCCATGTCATGAACAAATGTTATTGTTGTGTATTATGAAACACCTCCCTAGCATTTATTTTTTACCTTCCTCTTTGGTTGTTTAGGAGGTTATTTTCTAGGGGTTGTTTTTTTGGTTTTGGTTGTTTGGGGTTTTTTGGGGGGTTTGGGGGGTTTTGTTGGGATTTTTTGTTTGTTTTGTTTTGTTTTTGTTTCTTTGTTTTGATCTGCACAGCTCTGCTCCTGAGATAGTGAATTTTCCTTCTGCTTTGATCTTCTCTTTCCCTATTTTGACCAAATGCACTCTGTCACACAACCCACATCTGCTCTCTGGGAGCACTGTGATGTTTTTCTCCCCACTTCTGCAGCAACAGCTCCACTAGCTCTCACTTTTGATGAGATTGCTCAGGGTTAGGGTGGAAATTCCATGCTCAGGACTAGTTTGATGAGTGTTTTGTTTATCCAGATGTGGTTTGAAAGCAGAAGATATGTAACACATCTATCTTATCCCTGCCAGCAGTTAAATGTTGCTTGAAAATATACAATTCTACCCTATGATATTTACCCTTTCTTAGTTTAGTTTAGTTGAAAATATCTGGAAGTTGGAAATTTGGAATCATCATAGAATCACAGAATGGCTTGTGTTGGAAGGGACTTTAAAAACCATCTAGTTCCAAGTCCCTTCTGTAGGCAGGAACACCCTCCACTAGACAAGGTTTCTCAAGGCCCATCCAGCCTGGCCTTGTCCCAGGATGGGACACCCACAGCCTCTCTGGGCAGCCTGTGCCACTAGTGCCTCACCACCCTCATAGTGAACAGTGCCTTGTTTCTGTTTAAAGCCATTCCCCCTTGTTCCATCACTTGAGACCCTGCTAAAACATTTGTCCCCATCCTGTAATTCCCCTTTAGGTACTGGAAGGTGCTATGAGATCTCCCTGAAGTCTTCTCTTCTCCAGGCTTGGAAGCTGTTACCCAGTTCAATACTTTTTTCTGTCAGCAGATCCTGATTAAAGCTGGTTGAATTCTTCATTGGGAATATATTTCTTTTTGAGCTGAACTTTCTTTGCCCCTTCTCATCTTGTGAATCTCCTGCAGCCTCGCTGAACACTGCAGTTACCATGTGCCTTTTAAATGGTGTTTTTAATTGGAGCCTGATAAAGGTAAATGCGTTCAAACTTTCCTGTAATAACTGCATTGCCTGCAGCTCAAAAATCTGAGAATTTTTTGCTTCTCCTATTAAATTGATTTTTATTTGACCTATAATATGTATAGAGACAAAACAAATATCTACAAGAAATCATGTGGGTTGGGGTAATGACATGCTGCTGAATAGCCTCACAGGCAATATAAGAAGAAAATACCAGAATATATTTTGCAAAATGCCGTATAAATACACAAAAAATATACTTCTGCTTTGCTGGTTTCATTTCATACTTCACAGTGCTTAACTGACATTTGGAAAAAAAATGAAACATATATAGCCCAGGAGTATGAGTGAGGGACTAAGGCTTTCTTCAACTTCTTCTCCTCATCCAACTGCTGGAACAGAAATGGATATGTATTAATAAAATATAGACTGATTCTAGTTAGGCTAGGCAAAATGTTTTGTATTCCTTCTCAATTTGGCTAGGAACTGAAACAAGAAAAGGAACAGCTGTGAAAGTGTAAAGACAATATTCGCATATATTCATAGAGCTTAAGAATGAAAAAGGGCATCAGGAGATCACCAAACCTGAGCCCAGTGCATTACAGACTGTTACTTTGCATCCAGAATCTCAGTCCTGAAACTGAAAAAGGCATCAAATGTTGCATCAAATTATTATGCAACAACATCAAGAGGCTGAAAACCCAACATTTTCTCTGGTGTTTTGCTGGAGAGTGTCGTCTCCCTCACTGCTAGAAATTTGTTTGTATTTTTAGTTTAGATTTTCTTTTTGCTTCCAGACATCTTTTTAATTTTTTTGTTTTTATTTCCCACCAGATTAGAGCCCCATTCAAGACTTAGAACACTGTGTTTTCTCCCATAAAGGTATTCCAGAATTTGAATGACATAATTTATTGATTATTTTTGAAAACTAATTCAAGTCTAAATTCTCTCACTGGAGAATAATCTTTTGTGATCTTTTTCTAGTCTTTCCTGACACATCTGCAGTGTGTGCTCACTGCCCAATATAACCCTTATTTTACCTTGGTAAAATCCCTTGCTGCATTTCTTTTTCCCAGGAATATGAATTTGCACTCATTTCAATGAAATCACTTCCTCAACACCAGCTTGCTCTTAATAATGTTCTTTCTCTGGTACTATTTTTTGATCTGCTGTTTTTACATCATCAGCTCTACAAAACTTATCTGCAGTGATTTTATATTTACTCCTAGTTTGTTGATGAAAATGTTGAACAGTGTCAGGTCTCGTATTGATCCTCATCTCTGACAGCTAAAACATTTTCAAGCTGACAAGGCAGTGAGCTCTGAATGGCTTGGATGAAGGTCCAGGCCAGGAGACTTTTGGGGTGCATGTGAAGATGCCTGTAGGAGGCAACCTGGGGCAGTGTTACTTGGCAGTACTGCCCTAAGAGAAGTATCTTTGTAACAGTACCTTTTACTGTTTTAAAGCTGATATTGAGACTTCACTTTCTTACCACTTCATCTACTCTGATTGCTGTATCCTTTGCTGGTTTTAAGTTGCTCCTCATTTCTTAAAAACTATTTTATTTCCAGTCTTCTAGACCTAGATTCAGTCTACAATCCTTGTGCCTTGTTATGGCATTTATCTGTTACAGAGGGAATCCTTTACAGCCACTCCTCAAGGACGTGTGAAACAATCACACTTGAATTATCACTTTTTTTTCTCTTTGGTAGCAAAATATAGCAAAATAGTTTCGGTTCTCTCCCAGCAAAGCAGATTGCATATGGATCCCACTATTTTCTCCTTAGTGACATTTTATTATTGGAAATTTGAGATTTTTAGCCTGATATGCCAAGGCAATGAATTACATAGTTGCATATCGGGATCTTTGCTTGTCATATCACCTTTTAATGACCTTGACACACCCAGGGCAATTCACCAGTCTGGCAGAGGGCATAGCTATCACCTTGAAAATGTTGTCAAAGATATTTGAAGTTTTTCTCAAAACTGTGACTTGGGGAAATGCATTCAAATGAACCCTGTGGGGCTCTCATCTGCTCTGATTATCACACTTGCCCATGGAGTGTGTTAAACTCCTAACCCTTGCAAGCAACCACAGCTTGCACCAGCATTTACCCTTTCAGTTTCTAGGAGATGGATGAGGAGTTTTGCTACAGGAGGAAAGGAAACAAGAGGCTGTAAGCATCATTAAGCCCAGATCTGTGTGATATCAGGCTTCATTAGATTTATTCTTCATGGAGGAACCTGTTTACACAGTGGACACCAACTGTGATAACTGGTGAGATGAGGTGGATTAAGTTCATTTACTTGGTGTTTTTTATTCTTGGATCTCACTCCAGAATCTGTTTGCATTTCCAGTTGTTCATCTGTAAAGAGAGAGAACAGATAGGCTATAAAATAGAAAAAAAGCTATTTTCACAGAATAATTCACAGAATTTTTCAGAGAAGAAGAAAACACTACAAGAACATTGGGCAGATATATATGGTACTGCATTGTTCTTAACTTGGTTTTGAAAATAAAAAAACCATTTTGTGTTGACAGCACCCCTTCAATATTGTATTACCACAAAACCAGAAGAAAAGGGTGGAGAACTTGACAGTGAATTCTCTGGCCTGTAGATGGGCAGGAAAAATAATTGGTTTATGCTATTAATTTGTTCATGGGAAGAACAGAGTGTTGATGGTCTTTTTTCTCCTAAATGATATAAAGTCCAGAAAATATTTCTACAGGAGTGGTGATCTTTGCAGCACAAAGTGCCGGAGCACCTTTGGCATGTTACTTTTGATGGGAAGGCCAGAGACCAGCAGGTCTTGAAGGGTTATCATTAGCTGGTTACAAAGCAGTTCTCATGTTAATTGACTGGTTTTCTGAGAATTAGTGTTATTTTTCCAAATGATACGTGGAAATAAGGTATGTCCCACAGAGTGACTTGATGGCAAGAAGTATCAACTCATAGATGTAAACCATGCCTCATAATTATTAATATTGAATATGGAATTTATATGTTTCTTTTTTAACTTTGTGTTTTAGTGGTTTAAAGTAGATATAGAGAAATAGATAACCAGCCTACTCGTGAAAAAGATTTGGTCCTCAGAAGCATGAGGAAGAGAAATGAGCATGTTTATAAAGAATATATCTTGCCAGATTTTTTTTCCATAGAATGGCTAAGTCATTGAAAGAAAAGCAGTTGATTTAGTTTATTGTGCTTTTGGATTAAAACACATTTCCTTAAGCAGTGAGCATGAACTGCAGTGGTTGAAAAACACTCAGAAAGAATTCAGATGAGCCTGAATATGAGCTCTCCTGGGACTGAAAATGAAATTAAGAACATGTAAGGTTAGCACTAAGGGTAATATTTTTGGCAGAGTGAGGTGGCAAACCAAGGATCTTTGTAATTACTGTTGTCAAGTAGTTTCTTCAGTAATGATGCAGAAGAAAAAGAAGATTGTGTGTTCATACAATTGAATGCCCCACACTGAGAGGAGTCAGGCAAAAGCAGAGATATTGGAGGTGGGAGTAGAGCAGAAGGAAAATTAGAGACATATTGTGGAGGCATCCTCAAATTCTTCAAGAAAAGGACAATTGCTTAGAGAAATGTTTTAGAAAGGGAGCAAAAGTAACACTGGAAATACAAACTACTAAATGTTAAAGATCCGGTGTGAGGCAGTTTGGGTCCCTGACCTCCAAATCTAACTGCTAAAATACAAAGAAAACATAAAAAATGGAACTAGAGAGATTAAAGATTATATATTTGGCTTAGTTTGCTAGCTGCAGAGGTCATCTGCCAGACTGGAGAAGCTCTTGATTATCCTTGAGGCATTAGGAAGCACATTTCAGTGTTTTGGGAAAATCCATTGGGAAAATAAGGATTATGGGATACTGGAGTTTGTCTTGAATTTATAGGGGAGGAATATCCAGTAATTATCCAGGGATTAGCAGGAGGTATCTCAGAAGGAGAACTCTAGTGAAAATGTGTAATGACATGATGTAAAACTTTTAAAAGGCTGTTCATAATCCTCAGATTATTTTATAGTAGAAACATTTAAAAAAAAATCAAATTATAACTGAAATATCTAGTAAAATGTGAATCTTTCCCATTTTCTCTCAATGTTTGGGAGGGTTTTTTTGACAGATCTTAATAAACTTAGTGTTTACCTAAGGGAATTTTAAATGTGAGTTCTTATCTGCATCTGAATGTGTTAGTGATCTGAACACAGGAAAAAAGAAACAGGGTGCCATGACATGTACGAGCCACTCCAAGTTCTTGAGAATGAAATATCCACTCCCAAAACTGCAGAGAGCCTTCTGAAGGGATAAAATATTTTACTGGGAATGACTGCACTGTCTGGAAGAGTAAATACATTTGATCCTTTTTCAATATTCTCATGAATCATTTGAAAAAAGAAGAGAGTGAAACACAAGTAAGCCATAACCCAGCACGGTTGCCTGAGCTCCACTCTTCAGTATGTGAGCATGAGAGGAGTATTTATTCTACTGTTGCATCTAGAATCACTGTTAGGGTTAGAAGAATACTACGCCAGTTAGAAAATGGGGGACCTTTGGCAGGCAACAGATGACCCATGAGGCCGATCTCAAGTTTATTTATTTTCTCTGCCTGTTGGAAGTAATACTGTCTGAATGTTGGCATTGCAAGGTTTTGGTAGTGGGGGGTACAAATGTGGCATCTCTTAGAAGCTGCCAGAAGCTTCCCCCATGTGCATCAGAGCCAATGCCAGCTAGATCCAGGACAGAACTGCCACTGGCCAAGGCCAAGCCCATCAGTGCTGTGGTAGCAACTCTAGGATAACAGAGATAAGAAGAAAAAACCTGCCAGGGAAAAGCAGACAAAGGAGAAAAGTAAGAATATGTGACAGGAACATCCCTGCAGACCCCAAAGCCAGTGCAGAAGGAGGGGCAGGAGGTGCTCCAGGCACCAGAGCAGAGATTCCCCTGCAGGCCCTGGTGCAGCCCATGGTGAGGCAGCTGTGCCCCTGCAGCTCATGGAGGTCCATGGTGGAGCAGAGATCCACCTGCAGCTCCTGGAGGGACCCACACCAGAGCGGGGGAATGTCTGAAGGAGGCTGTGACCCTGTGGGAAGCCCAC
This sequence comes from Erpornis zantholeuca, assembly GCA_013400515.1. Classification (NCBI taxonomy): domain Eukaryota; kingdom Metazoa; phylum Chordata; class Aves; order Passeriformes; family Timaliidae; genus Erpornis; species Erpornis zantholeuca. The sequence goes on from VZTN01026445.1 coordinate 39,874, forward strand.
ACTGGAACAGGCTCCTGGCAGGATCTGTGGCCCTGTGAAGAGAGGAGCCCACGTTGGAGCAGGTTTGCTGGCAGGACTTGTGACCCCATGGGGGACTCACACTGGAGCAGACTTTTCCTGGAAGACTGCAGCCTTGGAATGGACCCAAACTGGAACATCAGGCTGGTGTTGGGGAAGAGTGTGAGGAGTCCTGCCTGTGATGAGAAAGGAGTGGTAAAGAGGGTGTGTGATGAACTGACCGCAGCCACCATTCCCCATCTGCCTGTGCCACTGTGGGAGATGAGGCGGAGACATCAGCAGTAAAGTAGAGCCCAAGAAGAAGGGAGGGGTGAGTGGAACATGTTTTTTAGCTTTGTTATTTCTCATTATCCCACTTTGACTTGATTTGTAATGAATTAAACTAATTGCCCCAAGGCAAGTCTGTTTTGCCCATGATGGTAACTGGTGAGTGATCTCTCCTTGCCCTTATCTCAACCCATGAGCCTTTCATTATATTTTCTCTACCCTGTCCAGCTGAGGAGGAGAGTGACAGAGCAGCTTTGGTGGGCACCTGGGATCCAGTCAGGACAAGGCCCCCATATACACACACATGCTCCCCAGTCTGCCCTCTACCGTTCTGCAAAAGAACAGAGTTCTCCTAAAAACCCACAAAGGCTGTTATAAGCATTCCGTCTTCCTTTTTTCTCATTTTTTTATTTGTTCCTTTTTTTTTTCCTTTTTCTAGACCCTTAAAATTTGAAGTTTAGCACTCTCAGAATTTTCTGTTTTGATTTCAAGGCATCCATAAATTCTTCAAGAAGAGAATTGCTTAGAGAGAGGTTTTAGAAAGGTTTCCTAATTTCCTCACTTTATGTGGACCTGATTCTTATACCACTTTCTGAGGCAGATGGGAAACTGATTACAGTGCCTTTATGAAGTGCCCCCTTAAAGTCTTTCAGAAATAACACAGATTTGTATCCTCCCATCCTACTGGACCTAAACCCAGCTCTTTAATAAATGTAACTACATCTTGGAATGGTCGCTAGTTATTAAAAACAAAACAAAGTAAAATGGAAAAAAAAAGGAAAAAAAAAAGTAAAAAGCAACAAGAAAGCCCTGCCTTGTCACTAAAAAAGCATCATTAGATCCATACAGCACCTTCCATGACCATTGCTGGGATGAGCTTGGACTACTCTAAATCCAGTTCTAATGATTTCTCAGCAAACTGCCCTTTTGCAGTGGTGTGAAAATGTTTTGTGTATTTCCTAGGCTTTTCTAACATCCTTTCTTGAGGAATTACTTTCAGTGGACTGCATTCTCATTCAGATGTTGTAGAGGTGTAATTTCTCATTAGCTAAAATAAAGTAATTCTTTATTGCCGGGAGGCTTGTGGCCAAGTAATGTTGTTTCTTTTAACTAAAATAATTAATAATTTCCTGTGCCTGCTCTTTAGATCCCTTCTAGCTGGACTCCCTTGGTCTCTGTCTCAAGTGTGATACTGTAGCAGGGAGAAGCAAGATAAGCTGATCAGACCCACTCCTTCCAGTATACTGCCTGCACCTTTCTCCTCATTGAAACCTTCTTATCATTGCAAAGGTATTTGTGCATAAAATATCCTCAGTGTTATCCTGCATGAAATACTGTATACTTGGGTGTTAACACCTCAGCAAATCTCTCCAGACCCTTCAGAAGGCATGGAGAAGTACAAGAAGATGTGTGATGCATTCAAGGGGCAATTTCTGGGAGAATCTCAGGAGTCACAATCTTGAGCCTAAATTGTAAACAATGGGCAGCATGTGTTCCTGTGACAGAGCAAAGATTTCATCTGTGTCCCAAAGCACACCCTGGGATGTGACACTTCGAGACAACCCTAGAGGCAGCGGGAGCAGAGTAAGAGCAGAGAATAACTCAAAGAAATGGACCCCGTGGCAGCAGGTCAGGGAGTTGGAGTGACCTGGCCATTCTGACTTCTGTAGTGCAAGTGAAGGGGATGAATTTATCAACTGGAGAGTGTAAAGGGCTTGTGAGTATTATTTTCCCCATTAAACTCCTCCCAATATTTGTGCAAAGGATTTGGATGTCCTTTGGATTGTCACAGTGAAATGGTAAAGTGATCTGCTGTGGAATTACCACACTGAGCAGAATCTCAAAAGGGGAATTCAGGATATGTAACAAGATGTGGGAACGTGGTCCTGGCCTCGTGGTGGGAGCACCCAGCCTGGGGCTTCCCTCAGCAGTGCTCTTGGAGATCCAGCCTGGTGCAAAGGGAAATGGGCCTGCTGTGTCCTGTCTGTTTTACATACCTGAATTGCAACATAGGCATGGGTTATGGACCCCAAAGCTGCATAGTACTGAGAAAATGGGACAATTTGGGGATTTTTTTTCTTAGATATGCCACGTGACGGTTTTGTGCCCCACAAATGGGAAAGAAATCATGGAAGGTTTCATGGGATGATTATAAATTTTGCAACATGCCACCTCGTTTCATTTATTGACTCAGACTGGGTGCTAGGAAAGGTTTCAGTAAGGAATAGTGGAGGAGTTGATATGAAGGAGCCCTGAGGGCCCAGATCACTGCCCTCTCTGGTGGGAACAGGCCTTTGGACACTAGACAGAGGCAAAGATATTTGCAGCACAAAGGGGAAACAAAGACTGGAGGGTGCCTGTAAGTAATGCCACTTTTTGTGTCTGGGTGGTGGAGCCCTTAATTTTGTCTTCTCTGGCACAATATTAAATGTATTTTTTTCTGTTTTTTACATGACTATCTTTGATTTCCAATCTCTGCTTATGGAATAAAATGTCTCCCTAGGCAGAAGAAATGGGAGATGTAATCCCGAAAAAAAACAGTCAGGTGACACAGGGTGACACATGCAGTATTTCCTGTTGTAAACTTGCATAAAAATCCAATGTGATAGTCAGTCCTGTGTAATATGCAGATTATACTAGATTAGTTAGTTCTAATTTGACATAGCTGTTATCCCTGAAGTAGAGGTTGTTCTAGAGCATTCCTTAGTCCTGTTTCAAAGTGTAATCTCGATAATGTGACTGCAGTCATTGGAACGAAAAAAGAAACATACCCAAAATTGACTACAATTTTAACAGAGAAACCATGTTTTCACTAAAAGTTTGTCATCCTGTTCTCAAGACAACTTGTGGTCTTCTTGTGTTCACTTATTTTCAGTCTTAGGCAATTGTGCTGTGCCCTGCAAAGGTTTGGCTCCAGTTGTGCAACTGTGCACTAATTGCCTGCAAATCAGAATTAGATGTGAATATGCCAATGAATTTCCTTCTAGAAAAAAAAGTAATGAGAGTCATTCTCTTTCCCCCCAAATTACTGTCATTCAATTTGACTGAAATATTCCCTCCTCCACCATGCATTATGCCCAACCAAGCAGGAGTTAATAGCATTCCACTGATATAGCAAATTACTTTTTACTGGTGATGACACAGCATGCTAAAAAATTTTGCCCCCACTTTCATTTTTTCCTATTCTTCCAACGTGATTCACCCTCCTACACCTTTCTTTCCATTGCCTCATGAGTAATTCCTCTTTATCTGCATCAAGCAAATGTAATGCTGTATAAAAGCTGGAAACAGCTGCTTTTGTACTGTAGTTACTATTAATAAGTCTCTGGTGTTAACAGTTCTCTGATCAACACATCCTGATTTTTCCCTTGTGAAATGTAATGTTCAATTTGTAAAAAAAATGGAAAAAGTTTCAGATCAGATCAGACATTTATAGTTTCTGGTAACTTGAGCAGGATCTCACATATGCCCTTTCCTTCAGTCCATCAGTAGTAAAAGTAGATTGCATGTGCCTACCCTTTTCAAGATAAACATCATTCCTGCTCTTAAGTGTTATTGTTGTCCACGTAGTAGAAGCAGTGTGAGAAAACCTACCAGCTGATACAGCATGTATGTTGTCAGTTCAGGACATGAAAAGGGTGTTCCACAGAACAAGGAGGTGCAGCAGACTGGAATGGTCACAAGGACAAGACATTTGATATGTGTTCAACAAAGCCTGGCAGTGTGGTAGCTGTGGTAAAGGAAATGGAAGCCACTCATGGCTTATTTTCACTTCATTTAATGGCAGCCATGCAAAAATAAATCAGTGGTTTCCCTTTGTTGTCAATGTTTTCAAAGCAAACCATGCAACCTGTGGGTAAGATCACTTGTGGAGGTGACCATTTCTCTTCCTTCAGGGTGGAGAGCAGTGGGAGTATGCACAAAATTAGACAAAAGGAATTCCACTTTGCATTGTACTAAACTGAGAAACATCTGTGGGAATTTCTAGACCCTCAGTCCTGGCAGAGAGTAGACAGTTTATGTAAATGCTCTACGTTTGCTCTACTAACTGTATGAATTTCTGTGCTTCAGCAGCTCTGAGAGGAGCACTATCCTCCTGAAGTTTCCCTTTTAACCAATGCTGACAGGAGACAGGGAAAGCTGGGAAGTATACACAGCTCACACTGCAAAGCTTCTTATGCAATAGCCAAATGCTCAGAGAGACACACATGTACATGCCTTGGATTGAAGGCCTTCCATGATGAGTTGGAAAGGAACATTTAATTACTCTATATAAAAAATAATAATTAAGTTCATTTAAATTTGTGGTTCCAAGACTTTGTACTGACCCAACAATGTGGAAGGCCAGTCAAATCAGAAGAGCATGTCAGTCAATCAGAAGAGCAGTTGCCATTCCCTGTTATTGCTGAGACCTTGTACTGAGCCCTTCCTGCACACCCTCCAGAAGTCTTTCACCACTCGCTCATTTGGCAAGGAAGGGAGGTAAAGAGGTGCTGCATGCATGTTTTAGGCTGTTTTCACTGACTTGAGGATGATGGTCTTCAAAAGCAGCTCAGTGTTTCCGCTCTGGAATAGAGGACTAGTACAGAAGGACTTAGCAGTCTTTGAGAAAAGTCAGCAATGTGGAACCGCATCAGTTACACCAGTGCTCAAGAACACACATTGCAGGCGTGGGAGAGAAGAGTAGCTCCAGCACACTTCTAATTCAGGTCCTTTGCAGAATGTGGGAAATGGTTATACTGCTCCTATAAAAGCCTTGGAAGCAATAATGAAGTTGGACAGCAAAAAATTACTACCTTGTTATTGAATATAAAAATAACAGGATTGTAAATGTCGTAAGATTGGGATATTAGGAGGGGTTAAACTTCTTAATGAGCCTTAGATTTTTTTCTGATTCAGACTCAGATGGCTTATTGAAACAACTTCAGAAAGGTCAAAGGTCCACCAAGTACCTCTGAAAATGTGGAAGGGCCACCTGCTCATGGAAGTTTCAGATATTCCTTCCAAAGTACAGCAGCAGGGGCTGCAAGCAAAAATCCTTTTATTCATTGCTCTGCAAAGTTTTCAGAAGAAGCCAGGTTGTGGCTGCCAGACTGAATATGGGATGTATGAAATCACCCCTGTACCACAATGCTACTTCTGCTACATATAAAATGATAGAATTGTTTGGGTTGGAAGGGACATTAAAGGTCATCTAGTTCCAACCCCCTGCCATGGACAAGGACACCTTCCACTAGACCAGGTTGCTCCAAGTCCTGTCCAAATTGGCCTTGAACAATTCCAGAGATGGAGCATCCACAACTTCTCTGGGCATTCTGTGCCAGTGCCTCACTGCCCTCACGTTAGAGAATTTCTTCCTCATATCTAATCTAATTCTGCCCTCTTTCAGTTTAAAGGCATCTCCCCTTGTGCCAACACTACACACCCTTGTAAAAAGTCACTCTCCAGCTTTGTTTTAGGACCCTTTAGGGTCCTAGGAAGGCCCCTGGAATATCTCCTCAGAGCTTTCTAATCCCCAGGCTAAACAGCCCCAACTCTCTCAGCCTGCCTTCCCATTAATGCAAAGGAAAGAGCTAAAGGGCTGGTTAGAGAGAGCTGAGCTGGCACTGAGTGAGCTCCTGTATCTTCATGGAAAAAGCCAGTGCATGCATTTCTCCCAGAAGCAGAAGAGCTCTGCTGACTTGTTCGTGCATCTTCCTGAAATTAGCTTAAGGGTCTTCTACAGCGTAGGATGTGGAGAGCTCCCCAACATCCTTATGTCCCAGTCCCTAGCTTTAATTAGCCAGGAACAATCTTATCCTGCATTCTATATTGGATACGGAAACCTAAGCATTCCGTTTAACCCCTCTGGAGATGAAACGTATTTCCAAATTTTACAGTCTTGCAGCTGGTTTGCAAGCATAGATAAGAGGCAAGCAACAATTAACATGCCAGATGGACTTGTATTAGTTGTATTTAGGGGAGGCTGCTTTTTTGAGCTGCTTTTTGAGCAATTTTTTAGGCTGCTTCTTCAGTTGAATTCCTTTTCCTTAAGCAGGATAGAGACTAAACAAGGTGGGCGTGATTTCTAAGAGCTTTGAGTGACTGAGCTGAGCTGTATTACAAAAATAATTGAGGAAAGTGCGAACATGAGTAAGGAAATAAAAGTTAAGTGATAGAAGTGATACAGGATAATAATTTATTATCCCTTAAATGTGTGTAGTCTTCAGAAAGGTTTTGCATTTATGTGAAAATAGTCTGAAAGTAAAGTTTTTTCTTTTGTTTTTGCATTCCTGTATTGCACTGTTTAGAAAAGCAACATATATTAACATATTTAATAGATGTTTTGCAGAAGAAGAAGAAGGGAACTTAATTTTTCTTCCAAAGTTTTTGGAAAGTTAAGTGTAAAAAGTATGTTGAAGTGATGGATTGTTGATAAAAATCAATAAATAATGACATTACATAAAAGCAGTAAAAAAAGAAAAACAGAATACAGGATGGCAATGAAGATAAGACTGAAAAATGTAGAAGAAAATGGAGAAAGGTGATTGGGAGGTGAAGTGACATGAGAAAAACAAAAGAAAAGTGAAAGTTGAGGAAAAATATGACATGTAGGAACTAGCAGTGGATTTTGTACTTTTGTAGGGAGTATAACAAGGAGGAAATGTCTTCCAGCAGAATGGCTTGTGGCTTAGCTACAGGACACTGCTTATTTCAAGGGTGACATACTGTGATGCAATGTGTCCTTTCAGGATTGAAGTCTCCGGAACTGGTTAACCTGACCAGAACATATTGCTGACCTCTCAGCCAGAACCCACTATGCCAATGCAAAGACTAAGAATGGAACACATTTGACCACATCTGGCTGGTCACAGGGCACTGCCTCTCTTATGCCATAGACAGAAATGAGTCCTTCCTGTTGGAGTGATGTGTCTCAAACTAGAGAAGATGACTAAAATAGGCTCAAGGAATCATGATATGAAGGACATCTGACTGGAAATCTAAATATAGGTAAGGTGAACTTCATCATCCTGACTTCAGCAGGCCCTGGCATGCCTTAAAGGAAAAGCTGTGTGTGACATTTTGTTAAAGCATTGTTAGTCACCACTGCCTTCTGCTAGGGCTAGTGTAAATAAACTATTACTGCATATAATCAAACCAAAATTAGGCCTTTGGGGAGCATGAATCTGTAAACAAATGATGAATGGCTTATATTCTCTGTCGCTTTTCTTCTCGTATGCCCAAGTATGAGCACTGCAATCAATTTCCGTAATAGATTTTTTTTAATGGATATGCAGTTGTTCAGTCAAAATGGCTTTTCCATCAAGTGCAAATGTCTGTTTCACTGATTTGTATTAAGAGGACAAGTGGCACTTCATAGGAGACTTTGAGGAACATTTAGGAGAGAAACAGTTCTATGTCTTTGGTAAATGTTGAGGAAGAGGGAGTTTCTTTACTCAATTTCTGCTTTTCTGTTATTCTTTTGTGAGATGGAGCTTCTGTTCCTTGTTCTTTCTTGTAAATCTGGATATTGATCTGCTGGAGGGAGATGGACCTCTGACAACAGTAGGTTCAAAAGCTCCTTGGCCACTTACAAAGAATGCCAGCAAGGCAAAGGCTGCAAGCAGGCTTCCCCAGATGATCCATGCTGACTATGAAGCTGGTACTGTGGGGAAGCCTGTGTTACTAAAAATCCAACTTATTATGATAAGATTATGTGTGTGGATGAGAGCAGGACATTGCTAACTCCAGCACAGCACAGGGCTTTCCTTTGCTCTGCTTTGCTCTGAGTTTTCACGGCCCTCTGTGCCTGTGGACTTGCTGACTTGCAACTTTCCTAGGTTAGCTATCCATATCACTTTGCTTTTCGCAGGATGGAAAAAACCCTTAGGCATAACTTGAGGCAACCATCAAACTGTCCAGAGTCTCTGTCAAACCATGTTGGGTGGGCACTGCATTTTGCATCTGAAGTTACATTAATAATTTATTACCTGACTTCAAACAAAGAAACCACAGACAGGTAGTGAAGACTTTTGAAGACATAAATGAAAAAATCTGGGTAAAGAGCACTGCACTGTGAAAAAGCAAGAGATATTTTCATCTCGTCTTCAGCATCTCATGTCGGCTAACAGCTGCTGGCTGCTGGCAAAGTGGCAGCAGTGAGGGGACCTGTAGTGATCAGGGTTTTAGGAACAGGGGGAAATTAGCAAACTTTTAAAAAACACTTCTCATGCAATCAATAGTGTTAATGGTCACTGATTTTTGGATAGCCAGCTGAAGGCAAGCTGCTGCTATTGGCAGTTTCTTCCTAAGACTGAATTTAAAATGTGGCTGAAACCAGAGTTGTGTCCTAGTAGCCATTGCTAAATTCTACAGGAACTGATGAACCTGGATCATTCTGACAGCCAGGCTGTGCCCAAGCACAGGTGGGAAGCATGGTTTTTACCTAGAGAGCAGAGAAGATTTAAAATAAAATCAGTCTATACTACCCTAAAATTAGAGTTGTTTAGCCCATGCTCTCCTATGTTGAATAGCTCCCTACCCTGGTAGAAAAGCAACTTTGAAACCTCTATAACCTGCAGAGACTGATCTGCAGTGTTTCCTAACCACTGAGCATCTTTGGCCCTGGGATGAATTTACAGACCTGAGGGAGGTACAATGCAGAGAAGAAAAATGTGCTGCAATCCCACTTACACCCTGAACATTAGGTTTCTTGAATGTATCAATATATTTTGGGGAGACTGAATGTGTCCTGTAATGTCTCTGGGTCGAGACAACTACCAGCCTTTTGATTATGGGTATAGCATTTCCTCCCTTTCAGGGAGGTGAGGGCAGTATTTGCACTACCAACCTTTTATGTAATATTTTAGTTAGTAAAACACATGACCACACATGAGGGATTTTAACTTAATAACACCTGGTCCTGGCAAGTCCCCATTTTATAATGGATAAACTGTTTCCTGGAGGGTGGAAGAAGGGAAAAAAATAAGAATGAAAATCATAGTGGCTTAGCTCTGGTATTTGAACCAAATTACCTCTTTTTCATTATTATTAATCTGCCCAATTTCTTCATTAGAGTGTCAAAGATTTTCAGACAGCAATGGTTTTGTCCCAAAACTTATCTCCTATTTATTTGCAAGTATCACATTAATGCATTAAGGGAACTGTTTCATTTTGTGCTCGCATGGTGAAAAAAATATAACAGATTTGTAATTCCCTCTGCAGTCCTTTATAATGAGAAACACTTCAGGAATGGGCAATTTTAAAGAACTTTAATTGCTTCTCCCTCTAGCAAAAAGTCTGCAATTGCTGATGAAAGGGCCCTTCTTTACTGTTAATGAACAGTTAGCAGCGTGAGCTTCTCTAGCCATCCAGTGTAGAGGCCACTGACTCGTGCCAAATATTCTGGTGCTCTTACCTACCTATTGAGAGGGGAACAGCCTGCAGAAACAGCCACTGCCTCCATTCCTGAAACTTTGAATTATTCCAAATCAGCTTTCTCACCCAATACAACCCCTTGTATTGGGTTTGCTTGGCAACCTTTTGGTAGCAGGGGATCTATAGGGGTGGTTTCTATGCAAAGCTGCTGGAAGCTTTCCCCACATGCAACAGAGGCAATGCCAGCAGGCTCCAAGAGAGGCCCACTGCTGGCCAAGGCCAAGCCCAAGAGCAACCATGTAGTGCCTCTGGGATATTGTATTCAAGAAGAGGGGAAAAAATACAATGTGCAGAAGTAATTGTGGTCAGAGACAAAACGAGTCAAAAACAGACAGAGAAGAGTAAGAATATGTGACAGGAACATCCCTGCAGACCCCAAGGTCAGTGCAGAAGAAGGAGCAGGTGCTTCAGAGCTGAGATTCCCCTGCAGGCGCTGGTGCAGCCCATGGTGAGGCAGCTGTGCCCCTGCAGCCCATGGAGGTCCATGCTGGAGCAGAGATCCACCTGCAGCTCCTGGAGGGACTCACACCAGAGCAGGGGAATGTCTGAAGGAGGCTGTGATCCTGTGGGAAGCCCACACTGGAACAGGCTCCTGGCAGGATCTGTGGCCCTGTGAAGAGAGGAGCCCACATTGGAGCAGGTTTGTTGGCAGGACTTGTGACCCCATGCGGGACCCCATGCTCGAGCAGCCTGTCCCCAAAGAATTGCATCCCATGAAGGGACCCACTCTGGAGCAGTCTGTGAAGAACTGCATCTCCTGGGAAGGACTCAAGTTGGAGAAGTTTGTGGAGGACTGGAGCCCGTGGAAGGGACTTATGCTGGAGCAGGGGAAGGACTTTTTCCCCTAAGGAGAAAGCAGTGGCAGAAATAACATGTCATGAACTGACCAAAGCCCCCATTTACAGTCCGCTTGCACTGCTGTCGGGGAGGAGGTAGAGAATAGGGATTAAAATTAAGCACAGCAAGGAGGGAGGGATGGGGGAAAGGTGTTTTGGTTTTGTCTGTCCTCATCTCGGCCCATGAACCTTTCACTCTATTTTCTCTCCTCTGGCCAATTGAGGAGGGCGGTGACAGAGAGGCTTTGGTGGACACCACAACCCCTCTTCACCAGGAAAACCACCACACCCCTCTTCACCAGGAAAAACTCCTTCTCCCAGAGATGATACTGCAGTCTGCCAGCCAGGTGCTGGGGCTAGTTTCAAATTTTATACATGGGAATATGAAACAGGAGAGATCCTCCTGTTGGAGTGGAACAAGAATTATCAACCTGAAATACACTCTGCTACAGGGAGGTGGTACCTTTGCTTTGTTTTTAGATTGGGTTGCTTTATGCTGCTTCTTAAAGGGATAAGGGGAGGAAAAACGCAAAGAAAATTATCACAGAATGTTTCTTGCTCATTTCAGCTGAGTCATGCTGGATACACCACCAGATGTGAATCAGTCATCAGCTGTAAAGAGATGTCAAAAAAACCTTCCAAAGTCCTTCCCACCCTTCCTCATACAGCTCTGACTTAGAACCATGCTGACAATATTTGCAAATAAGGAATATTTTTAGAGGGAAGGTTATAAGAATCCATGTGTTTTCTTTACCAAAACCAGTTGCTGGATCCTTTCTTTTATCATCTAACCTTTCTGAGCTACCAAGAATTCACTGCATTAAGTTTGCAGACTTTTTCTTCAGCTCTTTCAATTCTGCAGCCCAGTGGAATAGGGTGCCTCATTGTTATAAATTATCTTGCAGTGCACTCCAACCTTTTTATGAAATTTGCATCCCTCTGAGCAATGTTCAGTTGCCAACCTGTTATCTCCTTTCTCTGGCCCAATTAATTTAGAGGCGATCAATTTAATCCTTGAATAGTTTGAACAGATGCTTGCCTCCCTCCAGCTCCTGTCCATCTTTCTCTGAGATCTTCTCTGTTGGCGATACATGCTGTGTGCCAGACCATGTTGCACATTCAGGGGTAGCATTCTGGAAGAATGGAAGTTCATGGAATGGAAGAAGAATTCATGACAGCATATCAGATAGAAAATGAGCGTTCTCTTCATTTTTGCAAACTTAAGCCAGGGTTAAATCCAAGCTGTCCTATAGGATTGACACAGGACTTGTACAAAACCAGAATTCATTTTGCTTAAATAATTTTGTTTACAGAATGGCTTTTCACACATCTTGCTACATATTTGTGTGGCTGAATCATTGGCAAGAGAGAAAAGAGCCAAGAACCTTTTTTTTTTTTTTCTTGAATCATTAAAAAAAACTTAGGAGGCATTTCATCAAGGGAAGTTGGTGAGTTCCTGTGCTCTGCAACAGTACTTTTGAAAGTATGAACCTACTGTCAGTACTTAAATGAACAGTGTTCTCAAGCTGAACCTTTCAAAAGGAATTTTAAAGAAGGTATTGGTCCAGAGCCAGAAGCAAAGCAGAAAAAAGGAAAAGAGCCACAGAGTAAAAAAGCAGGATGAGGCTCAGCAGCGGGTAGTCTTGTGGGTAGCATTGGAACTGGTGACATTTATACAGCAATAGCATTTAAAGGATGTAGTCAAAGGAAAGGGCACTTCAGACAGGCCTTGTGAGTACATGAACAGCTGAGCGGCTGGCAAGGGCTGATAGAGGAGAGCAGAGTGGTGCACATGGAGTACCAAGGACAATTACTATCAGCTGAACTATCTGGTCACAGCCCACCCAACCTTGACCCTCTCATGATCAGTACATATGTATATATTGTTGAACAAAACATCAGCACTCCCAAAGTAGTGGCAGTCTTTTAGTAACTGGTTAAGGACTTGACTAGTTACTACTGGTTACAATCCCTGTCCTATGCTTGGATCCCCTCTTCTAAAATCCTGTCCATTCATAGAGTCACTATTAAAGATATGGACAGGGAGATGAAACCTCCATTACCATTGCATCCAAAATAGACTGGATGGGGGAAAATTAGTTTAATTTGTTGCTAGTTAGTAAAAGAGAAGGATAATTAGAAAAAAAGAACTTTAAACACCTTCCCTTCTATCTCTCCCGTCTTCCCAGGCTCAACTTAACACCTGATTTCTCTACTTCCTCCCCCACAGTGGCACAGGCAGATGGGGAATGGGGGAGGCAGCCACTTCATCACACTCTTCATCATCATATCTCTGCCACTCCTTTCTCTTCAGGGGCAGGGCTCCTCACACCCTGCTCCATTGTGGGGTCCCTCTCATGGGATGCAGTCCTCCGCAAACTTCTCCAACGTGAGTCTTTCCCACAGGACACAGTTCTTCATGAACTGCTTCAGTGTGGAACCCTTCCACAGGCTGCAGTCCTTCAGGGACAGGCTGCTCCAGTGTGGGTTCCCAGTGGGGTCACAAGTCCTGCCAGCAACCTGTCCCAACGTGGGCTTCCTCTCTCTTCACAGGGCCACAGATCCTGCCAGGAGCCTGTTCCAGTGTGGGCTTCCCACAGGGTCACAGCCTCCTTCAGACATTCCCCCGCTCTGGTGTGGGTCCCTCCAGGAGCTGCAGGTGGATCTCTGCTCCACCATGGACCTCCATGAGCTGCAGGGGCACAGCTGCCTCACCATGGGCTGCACCAGGGCCTGCAGGGGAATCTCAGCTCTGGTGCCTGGAGCACCTCCTGCCCCTCCTTCTGCACCGACCTTGGGGTCTGCAGGGATGTTCCTGTCACATATTCTTACTCTTCTCCTTTGGCTGCTGTTCAGCATTTATTAACTTTTCTTCAGTATTTTATCACCACCATTGCTCAGCTTGCTCAGTGGCAGGTCGCTCTCGGAGCCAGCTGGCTTTGGCTCTGTCAGATATGGGGGAAGCTTCTGGCAGCTTCTCATAGAAACCACCTCTGTAGATTCTCTGCTACCAAAAGCTTGCCATGCAAACCCAATACACCCATGCAGACACAGATATGTGCATATCTGTTTGATTATGTTCTGGGGAAGTTCCTTGGACTGTCTTTCTTCTCACCTCTGATTTTGCTGTAGGACTCTATTTTGGGTATTGCATCTTCATTTTCAGTAGTTACACTCACTCACTTCTACACTTACTCTAAGTATGTGACAGCTGCTGTGCTCACTGGCCTCAGTAAAATTCAATACAAGCTATGCCATTATTTTCTATTTGTGTTGCCTTTAGGCCTAATAACACAAAGCTTAGGCCTGATAAAGTCAGGCACTGGAAAAACATGTAATACTTTTCTTGCATCCTAATAGGGTCCAAGAACAGAAAAAATACTTTAATTTGAAGAGATGGGCCACTTAAAATATGGGAATCAGAAGAGCTGAGAAAGATACAGCAGTAGAGGGCAGAGATTAATGGCTAAATTTTCACAAGATTGTAAATTCTCTCTTTGGGACCTGAAGGAAGTGGCAGGGCTGTTTAAAACTATCAAGAACCAACTGCCTTAAAAATTAAACTTTAAGTGACATACTAACATCTATCCAGAAATCAATAGTCAGCTGAGGAGCTGGATTCAGATTTTCTGACTCCTAGACAAATACCAACCTATAAATCCTCTGGGCAGAATCTAAGTCCCTGGCAAAACTCCTATTATCTTCAGTGGGAAAGTTTCCATTCTCAGTTTTTCCCCATATCTCATAGAATACATCACAAATATCCCAGGCATAATGTACATGTGATAGGAAAAAGGATCTTTCTTAGATCCTGTGCCTTTCAGTGCAAAATGCCTCTCAGTAAGAGCACTGTTGTGGTGAACCACTCCCATTCATATTAACACAATATGAACTTTAAAGTCTTTTTTTGCCTCCTTGCCTGTGTTTCTGTGCATCCATTAGGAAGCCACAGAAAGCACACAGGGGACATTCTCAACAAAAGTAAGATACCAAACTACTTAATCTTACAGCTTTTGCTTACCTTCGTTGGGGAATATGGTTTGTTCTGGATACTGCACAAGCACTTTGTTGTTTGTCAAAAAGCTGAGAAATTTCTTTAAATAAAGAATAAAATTGATTCACTGGCAAAAAGGAGTTTTACTTCTCCAGCTCAGAAAGCTTCAAAATGTCATATTTTGCTGAGAGAAGAAGAACATGACAAATAGGAAAACTGAATAAAAAACAAATATAGGATGTCTTTGTCATGCAGATTAGAAAGAAAAAGAACTTTTCTTAAAGGAAAAGCAGGAGGACAATAAAGAACCTTCACCTTCTTTCCCCAAAAGCTTCTAATGTTTTGGAAATGTGCTGAGCACAAGCTGGACAAAACAGTTTCTTGACAGTTTGTAAAAAACTTTTAAAACATCTTTTTCTGGTACAGGGACTCTTTTTATCACCCAATGCTTGCAGTCAAGACTTCTCTAGTCTTGTCCAGCCTCCCATTACCTTAAAACAAAGTGTTGCACACCCTCCCATCCCAGGTTAGGCATTGTACACACTCCAAATCAACCTCTCTACGCATTTGGACTTCAACCTTTTTTTATTCTACCTCAAATTACCACTGCTGACAAAATTTATTATGATTTCATCTGAAGACATCAGATAAATCCGAACTGGTATTTTTAAATGATGAAGATTGGTGACATTCAGTGAACTGAGTGTGCTAATTCGATCTCATGGTTGGTAAAATTTTAGCTCTCCTTGTAGAGTATGTTCTTCTAATGTTGAAGGCATTCTGCAATGGCCAGCACAGCCTTTGCCATCATCCTAGTCAGTAATAGAAAATTTTGAACATCATTATTTCATTGGCCTCTGGTATATTATGTTTTATTTCTAGGTGTTTATTGATGTCTTCAAGTTTCCATCATTTCTCATAGGCAATTCAAACTTTCAAATTAAATGGAACTATACTCATGGCAAAGCAATAATCATAGTATTTTTAGTGGTCTTTGGATATGAAATCTTACACTGTTATGATAATTGATGTTAAAGTCTAATAAATATTCCTCTGATAAATTATTCTTAAAATTCAAAAAAATTGATGCACAATAAAAATTAATTTAGCAGCACCTAAAAGTGAAAACAAGGAAACAATAAAAAGGGAATAATAATTTTTTTTTTAAAAGCAGTAGCTATCCATTTAACTGTATTGGTTTTATAGTTCGGTGGTCATGATATGATCTTCACTCCTTCTTGAAACATCTCAGATCTGACTTGGGCATTCTCAGAGCTTTTTCTCTTTTGGAGTAAATACCTGGAGCCATTGCCAAAGGGGACCTTCTACTACTGTCTTGATGGAAGTTTGTACAAATGTGCTGCACATTTGTCTTTCCATTGTGATTGGCTGAGATGGTGTCCCAGAGAATCTGCACCATCTTGGGCATCCTCAGGCTGTCCTTGGGGCATGGACCAAGCTCACTTGTAGAGGACAAACACAAGTGGATGTGAGATATTGTTCTGCACTGTGAATTAGGAGTTGCAAGAAGTGGTTGGGTGACTTTCTACCCACTCCTTGAGCCTCAGAGTGCTTTTTGTCGGACATCTGACACCGTAGGTTTTGCCCATGGAAGAACCAGGGCTCTAGCTGCCAATCCAGCTTGTACTGGCACCTGGAGGTGCTGACACCCATTGGTTTCAGTGAGTGGGACACACTGCTGTGCCATTTGCTGCCAGTGCCCTTAATGCTGACTACTCTGCTCTTTCACCAGCATTCTGCTTCCGCTGTGCATTTTCTTCACTTTGCTGCTTCCTTCTGTGCTCTGTCCCTTTTTTTTTTTTGCAGCAGGGCTCACATTCAGCTGCCACTGCAGAAGTTACCAAGAGACACTCAAGCTCATGAAAGCTCAAGAGTCTCTTGCAAATTTTTACTGCCTTACATAGCATGCACATAATTATACATGATTATATACATAAACATTTATTTACACCTTATCAAATCAATTTGCCCTGTAAACCTGAACTATAGTATAGTGCTAATTAAATAGGAAAAATATTTCAAAGGGGATTTCAGGGCAAACAAACAAACAAAAACCCTCAACCACACAGAAGGGTGCAATGTATGTCACTTATTTTCTCTTGTGGCAGTGCAGATATTTATGCTTAAGCTGTCACCTTAGACATGATTATTTATCAATGTTGTCCTGAACCATGCTAAGTATATTCATGACTCCTCATAATACATACAGAAAACGTGAGTATCATTTCAGGAGAGACAATATGAGTGGCTAATTCAATGACCATTTCTTTCTAGAAATCTGGGTTCAAATACTACTTTTTCATAGAGGAGGTAAAGGATGTATATTACAAAACACACCTGTCTGCTTAGCATGGTGACAAATGCCTGGCATGTATTTAAAGAGAAGATTGGGAAGATGATTCAGTGATCAGAAAAGTGAACTGCAATGAAATTTAATAGTGCTATACTGAGGATTCCCAAGGGATGTTTTGAGATCTCAATGTCAACTCTATACCTGCAGTGAAGAGGACATCCCTGAAAATCGGGCATTAATCCTTTGATGCCACTGCAGTTACTGAGCAACCATAAATGTTGAAATGAAAGTGAAAAATGGGTAAGCAAATCTTAAAAAATTAAAATTTTTAATTGCATTCTCTTCAGACAGATACTTACATTTATTTCATTTTTATAAATAACATTGCTAAAAATGTATGTGTCCTGCAATCATATGAGGAAGATGAACCTAATGCATACATTTCCTCTCTAAATTCTCTCCTGCATTGCAATCAACATCAGGGGTTTTATTTACATTTCTATGGCTTTTTCATTTTCAAATCTTGCTCACTAACTTAGTCGATTAGTGCATGTCATTATACACCAAGGCCAAGGAGATGCTTTTTTTAAATGGCACACAGAGAATCATTAACCCTCTTATTTTCTTGTTACAGTTTAAAATTCCACATTTTCACTTCAAAATTTCATTTCACTGAACATTCAGTTAGACAACAGTGAGTTTCCCAAGGAAAAGTTTAGCTATGGCATGTTGCCAAGCTAATTGTTTGGCCAAATACAGGAACAAGATGAACAAGCCAAGTAATCATCCTAGAACACAGTGGTCCCAAAGAGAGCTCTGTGTTTACAGGGACCTGCATCTTCCAAAGTTATTTTGGAAAGGTTTCGTATTACGTATTTCAATAGAAAACAAAATGCAGTTTCTAATTTACTTTCCCTGAATCAGTGTCTTAAAACATTGACAAGTGCTGTAAATGTAATCTGCTTGGGATGTGCCCTGGATACAGTGATAATACAGGAAATTTCTTGCAGAAAATTCTAAAATCTTAAACATTAATCCAAAATCAATGGAGCTCCATCCGCAGAAATGGGTGGTTTGGGTGGAGTTTTTTTTTGTCCACCCAGAATGTGCTATTGTGTCATTTTTTTTTTTCTAATTAAACAATACTCAAGAAAAGAAAGTAGTAGGATAATTGGCACACAACCCAGTGTGAGCAGAATAAGCATTCAATTTACTTACCAGCCCATCACACTTAGGTCTTAGGAAATAACTCATTGCTTCCAAACAAGTTCAGATTTTTTTTTTCTGTAAATCTCAGCTGTGGAAAATCTGCATGAGAACTCTATAAAGTTATATTGCTGAGCACCTGGAAAATAGATAACTCTTCTACAACAATTTCTCTTGCTAGGTAAGGCTGGGGTCATAGCATGGTACACGGAGTGATGGGCCAAACTTTGCAGCCTTCTTAAATATGTCTGACTCTTCCTAGTCTTTTAAAACTTCATTACTGATAAAGCAAAAAAACTTCTTGCAAACATCTTCCTTCCCTGAGAAGTACTCCAACCCCCTGATGCATTCACCTCTCTTGTCTGAGGTGATTTTGCTGTGACTCTTTGTCAGTGTGCTTATTCCATTAATTTATGGCATTCTGATTCCAACTCCAGATAGCTTTCATTCTGCAGAATATAGATTTTATATAAATATATAAATGTATACATATAAAGTATATTTTCCTCTCTTATCTCAAATTGTGTCATTTTTAGACTTAAAAAATGTGTCACAGGTACAGGGTGTGATATTTACTTTAAACTGGGCCAACCAGTGTGCTAGGCAGATGGAGCTCAGGTTTTGTCACTGGTAGGCTTTTTTAATTTTTTCTTAAAGATTTTTTCAGGTGTAAATGAAGTCTCAATTTTAACAGTAGTCCTGAAGAGATTTGGGTTAAAATGTGATGTGGTCAGGTATGAGAACAGAGCTTTGTCTGCTGTCTTTAGTGGCTTTAAGGAAAGAATTTGGTGCCTGTTGCTCAGGTTGGCACTTAAAAGAGTAAGAAACACTGCCAATAACCCATTTGGCCTGAGGATAAAACAGTTCTTCAGAAACACTGATAATTAGTCTCATGGTATTGTTTTGTGTAGTTGGTGCAAGCTTTTGTTATGCTTATTTTACAAAATACAGGGAAACACAGAGGGTTAACCTGTCACTCCAAGAGCATTCAAATCAGTGGCAGAAATACAAATGGCATTGCCCTGATCATTGCCTAATGCCAGGGCCCATTGCAAGAATGGCGACCTGAGATTTTGAGTGATTTAGATCATGAGTGTGACAGTGTCATCATTACAAGAGTCTTGTTCAAAACAAAGGGAATACCAAAAATGATATCAGCAAAGAACAAACCTAATTCCTTCTCATTTTTTGCCTTGAGAACCCATGTTCAGTTGCCTGTCATGTCTGAGCAAGATTTTTAGAAAAATCATTCAGTGCAGGTCAGCACTTGATTACTTATTAATGTACTCACCATATGAAAGGATGAAGTCAAAGCAGTAACAGTATTCTCCAGGTTTGGCCTGAAAATTCCCCTTTCAAACAAACGAAACAAAACAAAAAAGCATCCCCCAAAATAAATTAGAAGAACATAAAGCAACAGCAATAAGGTACTCTAGGGAAAGTTTTATAGGTCATTACCATACATGCTTCAAGGCCTTAAGGGGAAAAAGGCCTTGTTGATGTACTTGGAATAGCTGTGGAAAATATGCCCACTTGTGCTTTACTGTGTAATTAAATGCTCTATAAATTATTGATGTACCATGATGGCACGCGAGAGAATAGAAACAAAAGAGTATTACATGGAGCCATTGCTTCAAACCAGTTGTCTCCTTCCTCAGATTAGCTGATGTTTTCACCTCCTTAAAGGAAGCTAAATGATGTATGAATGAGAGAAGGAGCAGACAAAAGCATTACAGTTAGTATTTTGCTGCTGTGTTTCTTAAAGCATAAAATTGCCATGGATAGTGCAACTTGGGGGAAAAAGTTTATTTTTGAAACTCAGTTTCAAGGAGAGGATATTTTGAAGTTGAAGATGTCACAGCCTTATCCTGAATTTTATTTTTTTCCATCTCTCCTTCTGCTGGAAATCATTGGCTTCTGAGGAATACAGGGACTGGCAAAAAAGAAGAGTGAGTTACTGTCATTTGCACTCAGAAAACTTTCATTGCTACAACATATCTTGCTGCCTTCCACAGGATGCAATCAGAATTGTTCACTTATTATTCATGGCCTCTGACATAAACAATCAAAAGATTCAGATCACCTTGAGATTTTTTTGCCTTAAATTTGTCACAGAAAAATTTATTTTTTAATATCATTTTTTCCAAAGAAAATAAAAATGAAACATTTCTTTTCAGATTGCTTTTAGCTAAAATGTCCTTCTAATAGCTAAATACAATAGATTTGTTTTCTGAAGCATTGACTTTTGAATCACAGACAATGGATTTCTCTGTAGCACATTTCTCTGTAGCACATTTCCCCTGGGGATCTCTGTTACCGGGGTTCTGTTTTGTTTACTTCTGGATATGGGCCTTTGGAGACTCATAGATAATGTGTTGATCATTGTCCGACTGTCTGTGAGGTTTTTCAAGGACACTGGGGATATTTGGATAGTAGTCCAGAGAATACAGTCAGGCAAGGCAATGGAGACAGATGAACTGCTTATGCATTGCAATAGCTGAAAGAAAAGTGTTATGAAAATTGAAAAGACTTGTAACAATCATTCTAACAATGATTTACCTGTGGCCTATGAAACTAACAGATATGTACGTGCCAATATTGTGAATTTCATAATGTGTTATTTTGATGATACAAATCAAAATAAAAAGTCAACATGTCCAAATGCATTCAGTGAAAAACAATCAAAAACACACACACAAACACTCAGATAAAAAACTCAGCAAAAAAAGAGAGGGTAACTTTGTCTTGTGGAAATGATGGAATTTCCCTAAACTGTTCAGATCTTTCTGTGTTTTACTCCTCTCTGTAACAGATGCTGAATGTACACATCGCAGGGGACAGACACTTGGCTTTCAGCACTGGAAGCATGGGGATCTACCCTGGTCTCACAAACACTTTTGAATACTTACCGTGCTTGCTGTGGCCATCTGTCAGTGGTATCCAAAATATTCTTTCTGTTCAGATATTTTTAAAAATCCCATCCATTTCTGAAAAGAAATAACCACCATATGCCTTTGTTTTCTGACAAAAACAAAACGGACAAAGTGTATGACATAGTAAAATATGGAGGGTCCTAGATGACAGATTGTAAGAATTTCATTTCAGGGACAGAGAGGAAAATAGAAATGAAAAGCTAAAAAAATAAAAAAAAAAAAAAAAGCCCAGCATTCATTTATTATATTTCTAACACCCCCCACCATTTTTTTTAACAGCGATTTGGGAGAAAGAGGGGTTCTTCAGGTGAGTTTGCAATAGGATCACTGCAGTGCCAAGTGTTCAAAGCCCAAGCAGAGGAAGGAGGGAGTGAGGACTGCAGCAGTGCTGAGCAGCCAGAGGGTTCCATGGATCAGTGGTTCATTCAGCACGAAGAAGCGCAAAGAAGATAAGCAGAGATGAAACTGAGATAATAGTAGTTTTCCACATGTATGTCACGAGGAAAATGAATTATCCTGGAGATATTTGCAACAATGAGGTGGGGACAAAGCAGTGGAAATAACATCCTGACTTGAGTTCGATCTCAAGGGTGCAGGGCTGAAAGAGGGCAGAGCCTTAGATTCTCAATTCAGGTGGCTGCAGGCAGCAAGCCTGAGCTGAACTTTCAATAACACCGATGCAGGCTTTGAGTTGTCAGAGAGTAAAATAGTGACCTGTTCTTGATTAAGGAGAGCTGAGAAATTTTACAGTATCAAGTCATGCATGACTTTATGGATGAAGTAGGTGGCCTTTTCCTTGGGTTAATTCATAGTAAATATTTTGGTAGTATTTTAAACATTCTTACTCCTGTGTAAGGGAGTAATCACATCATTTCATGCCCTGAATAGTAAAAATATCCCTTGGATGTGATAAATCCATTTGAGGGCTATTTCTTGCAGCACTCTGTGCTCAGTTTTCCCTGACACATAATTTGCAAAAGAGGGTTGTTGTGACTTGATTCACTAATAACTTCACAATGTCCTTGGTAGGACAACCAGGTGTGGGTCAAGAACTATACAGCAGTGTTGAGTTAGTGTAGTTTTGTTGTACTAAGATGAAAGTAAGTCACAAAGAATAGATTGACAAGTTCTGGAGTGTCAACTCTGCCAATGACTTTATTGGTTGCTTAAATGGATGAAAATACAAGTTTAGGTGTTGTCTCTCCAGTAGAAAGTCTGAAGATTAGTAACTAACTTAAAACTCAGCAAACAGCAAATTATTTATTATAGCAAGAGTTTATTTTACCTGTCTCTTTGCTGATTCTTGCCTTTAGCTGCCTAGTGGGGTTTCCTGGGTAAGAGATAAAAATTAAGTGAAATAACTCACTCCTAATGAGCTACAGGTAATTGCAGAAATAAGTGATTACAATGAGATGACTTCTTACTGGAGAAGTAGAGAATTTTGTCCTTCTTGACAGATTAGAATACTAAAGTCAATCCAGAATAGCTTTTAGATACCTAAACTTTCACTGACTTCACTGGAACTATGTGTGGGAGACCTGAAATTAGATGACAAACACTTATTCAGTTCCTGACTTAACAGTTTAAAGGAATTATTTCACTTTTTTTTTTTTT
>VZTN01026445.1:62500-78853 GCA_013400515.1 Erpornis zantholeuca
TTTTTTTTGAGAAGGTGATTTCATAGAGACTTCTCTTTCATGGCTTTCACCACACTGTCAGAAGTAGCTCCTATATAAGAATATACTTGTTCCTAAAATGAAGAGGCAAAACCAGATTAAGCCTGGAAATTTCTGTAAAGCAATGATATGCCAAACCACGTCTTCTTATCACAGAAAACCTTCATGCCCTGGGCTCTTCAGGTGAACTTGGATGTGTTCCACAGCCCTGATTGTTTTAGGGTGTATTGGGTTCCCAGTTGCTCCTGACCACAATATGAGTTTAGTCCCTTGCCTGCCCTCTGCCTGCATCCTTAGTTTTTCCTGGGGTGGATGCTCAGGAAAAGCCACCTGTTGTCAGAATAACTCATCTTTGGGAGACCCATGGTGACAAAAAACAGCTGACAGAGTGATGGGGGTAGATGAATTGCCTTGATAGGCTCAGGTATTCCCAGGATGTGGGAGGATGCTGTTTTTTAAAGCATACAAAAGAGGAGCAGAGTTCAGGGTGCATCAGTAATCATGTGATGATATGAACTGTTTGGTTTTCTTTTGGGCCATGGATAATTTGCTATGAGGTTTAATTGGGGTCAGAGGAAGAATTTGCTCTAACCCAACACTCCAGCTGTCTTGAGCAGTACTTGGGTTGCTCAGAACCATAAAGTATGATGAGCCATAGAAAATACAACTAATACCGAGCCAGAAACAAAATGTATCTATAAGTACATATGACTTGACAAATGATTTCTTGCCCTGGTTCTGAAAATCCAACACCTATCCTTAAAAGGTGCTTTACATGTCCAATTCTTACACTTTGCCAATATAGAAGTTATTAAGAAGGAAAGGGCAGCCAAAATTGGGGTTGTGGGTTTAGGTGTTGTTTTTTGGTTTTTTTTTCCCCTGGAAAATCTAATCCCAGACTGAGGACAAAAATGTTTCAAATGTTACGGAATGAAGAAATGAATGCATTAAGCTGTAGGAAATTAGGACATAAATATCTTGGCTCGTATGTAGCATTCATCTGCATTAGATCCAGGTTTCTGTAGCCTCAACTGGAACTGGAACACTACAGAGATGTGAACCTTCAATATGACCATATGCTTTGGGATAATCGCTGGCATCATGTGCAGGACTTCAGCCTTCTTCAGTCCAGAAAAAAACAAAAACTCGACATAAGAGTGATTTAGAGCATAAAGAACTATATAATATTTGCTTGTCCTGAGATGACTGTGATTATAAGACTTTAATTGGTCAAGACCTCTTTAATTGCTGAATAAGCAAAGAACAAAAATAGTATCTCTTCCCACAGGAGTGCACAGCTGTAGCCTGCACACTTCTACTTCTTTACTTATTTTGAGGTAGATGTTTTTAAAAATTACCCTGCACAGGTATTTCAGACATTTCTTATTTTTTCTGATTAAATGAATAATCGATTCCAAGTCATCTCATGCATTATTTTATCTTGTTAGATTTCCTAAATCCTTCAGCTTTCCTTTCTGGGCACATACATCTAGAAAAATAGTACTGAATACCTGTAATTTTGGCTAGAATTAGGTTATATGATATGCTGCAGAAATATGCTTTAGATAAGAGAAAAATATTTAAGAATTAATTCTAGGTTTCTGTATATGTGGTATTTACTCTCTATGCTGCCCTAAGCATTGAGGTATGAAAACTCAAAGAATGATAATTTTCAAGAAAGTCTACATTGAAAATACAATTTTTATTTCAATCACTGTCCTGCTCCAGATATAATCAGCATTAAAATTCTTTCCTGGAATGTGGCTAGTTACAGAGTTAAAATAATAATGAAAATGCATATATATAATAAGAAGGAATAAATAAGAGTAGGGAAAAACTGCTGCTGTGCTGCTGTCAGGACATAGCCACAGAAATTTCACAGGTAGTTATTATTGCATTTTACATTCTGTTGGAACGAGATAGTTTTGAAATGATAATGATGCTCAGATAGTAAAACTGAGTAGAGCTCCAGCATTTATAAAGCAGGTAGTAATCTTCCCTTCACTCTGATGGTGTTTGCAAAGTTGATTTACCCTCCCAGAACAAATCACTGGGAATAACCTGTATTTCACATTGGTTCATTTTCAGTGTGGCCACCACTCTGGATGGTGCAACTGGAGGAGCAAAGGATAAAGAAGGGATGGGGAGTGCGTAGGATAGAGGAAATTTCAGAAGAAATGTATATAAAACAAGAATTTATTTCTAGTGTGATTGAAATATTAACAGTCTAATTCAGGAAGTGAAAAATAGTTCAGACCTAATAATTACATAAGAAAGAAAGAGAATATTTCAATACAGAAAAAGTTTCAATAATAATATAATAGTGATAGCTATACAGTTATTATTCTCATGTTGTTTGGTTTCTAGACCCCTTTTGCCTCACTCTTTCCCTGCTCCTCTGAGTCCTAAGGCTGATGGTTTCATTTTGGTGGTTGGTGGTGAAGGGGAAGCTTTGGCATTTTCCAGCATTTGGAAGCACAGGATAGTCAGGGTGGTGTTTTCCTCTCCCTTATTCCAAGGCACACGTGGGGCCACATTTATGTATTTGCTAACATATTTTTACACCTTAGTCTCTTTTCATTGCTCTGCAGCTCCATGTTACATCTGAATATAGGATCTATGGTGCATTTTACATGTGTTAGAAGTACTTGCTCTTTGTTCTCTCTGTTACCCCTAAAACAAGATTTGGCTGGTTCCAGCTTGTCTACCTTATGCAGGTTGTAGTGGTCAAGGAAAGCTCATCTAGGGCAGACCCTTCCTCTGAGGCCTAAAGAGCTCAGTACAAAGCCTGTGGCTTCGTAGTGACAACAGCAATACTTTATTACAGGTTTGCATGGTAACAACCTGCCCATTTTCTGCAGTCCATTTTCTTTGTGCAACATCCAGCTGTTGAATTGGGATGCTTGAAGGCACATCCTGCCCACCCTTTTCGTATCTCCTTATGGGTCTGTTGTGAATTCTTTTTATAAGAAACCTTTCTATCAGATATAATTCCAAGGAAGAAAAAAAATCTTTCGAAGATGACTTAAACCAGTATTTATCTTTGTTCTTTAGATCTCCCAAACTAACATTGTGCTCCATCTCTTAAAGAACTAGAAAAAAAGGAAGAAAGGGAATTCACTACATTTGTCACATATGACAAAATCCATAGAAAGGACATTTTCTTAAATGTCTGTAGGAGACCAAGCTTGTGAAGATGCTCATGTGGTTGGAATCTCATCCAAATTAGTTGGCAGGGGAATACTAATAAATCATATTAGACAGGTAAACCTACTGTTTCTATCATTTTTAATTAAATTAGCTTTCTTTCTATTTGTTGAACATATTCCAAGGTGTCCAGTGGTGAGTCACTTCATCTCAACCACCCACCCAAAAGAAGAGGAAAGACAAAATGCAGATGAAAGGGAGCACAGCTCACAAAGGTTCTGTGAGTATTGAGCAGGTTTTATGTGATAAGCCCTCATAAATAAAATTTTATCCTAGAGTCATTCTCATAGAATAATTTATTTTTGAAAAAAAATCATCAAGTCCAACTGTAAAATTATGCTGAGTTTTATTTTTTTATTATGCCCAGGTCCTATGTCAGGCAAGCCTATGCTAATTCCAGCACTGGAATCTTGCTCCTGAGCTTCCAGTAGGGCTGGGCTGTTGCTGGCATGGGCGCTGGGGCTGGCCATGCACTCACACACACACATGGGGCAGGGGACACCGTCCCACCCATGCACAGCTTTCCCTCTTCTCCCAGTGCTTCCCCACCTGGTTGTTCAGAGCCAGCCAGAGCCATTCTGCAGCTCAGCACTGCCAGTTTTGCCTAAATAACTTGTGTCTTAACTTTACTTGAATGTTTTCTTAAAGACGGTTTCAAAAAACCACAGGGTTGTCAATAGGCGGAAAGGGACCCAAATCAGAAACGTGCCTTGTGGTAGTGACACTTCCTCTCCAAAATGTCTTTTTCTTGTAAACTGGTGGAAGGAAAGTGCTGTGAGACTGTGGCCTGGCCCTGGGGAGGTTTGTAACCACCCTCTCTGACAGCTTCTATGTGCTTTTCTTCTTAGGGCTGTTTCTGGCTGAAAGGCAATTGCAGTATTTATCCCACCAGCAACGTTAGGGAGCTAATGTTCCTTAAGCTTCAAGCCACGGAGATGAGCACATGATGGAAGTTCCTTTGCAAACAGAAGTTGTTGGAAGAGACAAGACATAGTTATCAGCTAAGGAGTTGCATAAAGGAATATGCAATAGGCTGTGTCCTGAGAGCAAGCATCTCCCAATGCTTGTGCATCTTGAAGAGGCCCAGAATAGAGGGATCCCAGCCTCCACAGTTATTATGACCAGATAACTCAAAAGCCTGGGAAGAAATGTGAATAAAGAGGGCAGATACAATCACCCAGGGACTAACACACAAGAACAGATGCTCTATTGGTACGCAAGTGATGAAAAATACTAAACAGTCATATTAGTTTTGTCTACAGTGAAGAAAAATATCAAGGCTGATATTGGGCTGTCTTTATGAGCTTGGTACTCTGTGAATGGTCCTGAAAATGCCCTATCTCTCTGGATATGAGGTTTTCCTTCTGTTATCAAAGTCCCATACCAGCAAAAGAAGGAGTCACAAGTGCAGCTTCTGTTTCTTGTGTTGTTTATTAAGTTCTTATCTCAATTTATGTGTGCTGCTCCTGCCTGAGCTTAGCACTGTCAGAATCAGGCTGCAGAATGGTCACAAGACCTTGAGTACAGACTGTTTTAAAGACTTTTTACCCAATTAATAGTTCCAAGATAAGATATTTTCAATAATGTACCAATAACTATTAATCCTAGGTAACACATTTCTTCTACCTCAAATCTATCATACCAATCACTCAGTGCCACCACCACAGCAGAAATGGAGAAGGAGAATTAGGAAAGACCCAGGGCCACCACCCTGAACCCTCCATGTTTGTCCCCATTCACCTCTATGCTACAAAACCCAAAACTATGATTTTTCACCCTTGATAAACTAAACTACAATCTGTCTCACATTCTCGATGCTTGCGGTTCATCTAAAAGTGTTGGGAGCTTTTTCCAGGGGCACAGATCAAAGGCTGTGTCCCCCTGGGATGTCAGGAGGGATCCCAGATGCCCCCCTGAGCCACAGAAAAAGTTTCCCAGCTTTCCTGGACTCCAACATGGTTCCAGGAGGACTTAGGGTGCAAATTTCAGAAGGAAACACATTTCTGGAATGAGGTGAAGAAGGATTATAAGGGATAAAAAGGCCCTATAAAAAAAATAGAATTGATTACTTCTGGTGCTCTGAGAATAATAAATAAATTCTCTGATTAAAAGTGTAGAGTAATTCCAATGCACAGAGCTAATCTGTTCATCAAGCAGGATGAAATCTAATGATAATCAGTACCAGACTCAGGTGATGACTGGGAGCAAATCCTGCTGCTTTCTTTGAGCTACACCAGTGAATATTGGAAAACATTGGTGATGGGATGCACTATTAGTATCAGGGAATATTATGTACAGTAGGATTGTGAGAGCAGATTTTTTTTTGCCACGTGCTAAATATGAAAACTCGTATGTTCTTGCAGAATACCCAGTGACTATGCTGGAGGTTTGATGCCAATATCCTGTTACTTGAACATCTAAATGCTTTCAAATCATGGTAATGACCAGTGTGTTAACAATCAGGTGGAATGGCCCGTGCCATTTCAAGTGTCTACTGCCCTGCAACAAGTCAATTACTTGCAGCACAGAACCACCACATGACTCACAGAAATCATCAGGAGGCATTAAGAGTAACTTTCACTTGTTATTTCAATTAGCACGCTTAATTCTGAATGCTGGCTGGACAGTGTGCTGGGATAGCATCAAACACAGCATTTGCAAAGATGTGCTTTAGACAAGGCTGTGTGAACAAAATGGAAGAGTGAATGAATGGAATTACCTCCAGTCTGGATAATTATTGTAGCACTGTTTATGGCATTCAGTGAAACGCGACAGTATTTGGGTGACACTGGCTCTGAGAGAGTAACTCTAGGGGACACAGAGTAACATCCATTGCTGTGGGGTGCATTTCTCTATATTGCTTGCTGATACACCACCTAAAACTGAGTCTATCACTTCTATCACTAGAACAACTTCTACTGGTGTAACTGGTGGAGGATTAATCCGTGCAAGGAAAAGACTCTGTGGTCTTGCCTCTTCTTCAAGCTTTTGAGAAGCTAGCATCCAAAGTCCATGCCTTTTTTTGAGGCATGAAAGAATATTTCCCAGTTAAGGGCTCTAACTTTTATCTAGGTAGCCAAAATCTGGCTCCTGATTATTTGTGAATGTTAATTGTTCCTTCATGCTAAGTTACTAGGGAATTATTTTATAACCAACCAGTGGCCTAACTCATTCCCCTCCCTCAGTGGGGGTCCTTGCATTTGGCTGTGATGAACTTTTACCATATAATTTGAAGATCAAGCATGAAGAGAGTTAGAAAAAGCAGTCAGACATATTTTCCCCGTTAACAGGATTTAGCAGTTAGCTATTAAACCAATCAAGACTTTAAATCTTTCACTTATGTTATTATAGTCTTTACAATGACCTTTTAGGTGAAAAAAAAATCAGTGCATATGTTGGGTATTAGCATTTCCCTAAAGAGTTATTTTTTCTCCTTGCAGTTTTCTTCCACCTGCTTTCAACCATTTTTCTTAATAGATAGAAGAGCAAATGCAAAATCATTCCTTAAAATGCCTTTTTCCTCAGAAAATTATTTGTTTTCTCTTTGTCTATGAATATGTAGTGAGCAGCTCCCTCCTGCTTGTGATAGAGAGCTCAGAGTTTTTGCCTCTTAAGTAAGGTATTTTAGTGCCAAGAGAGTAGGCAGGTTTTTGAAAAGGCTGGGAATTTGGGGTGCCGAATTCCCTTGAAAATCTGACTTTAGTATTTCTATAAAAGCGTTTATGGCCCCAATTGAGGCTCAGCTTATTTTTTGAGTTCTTGCCAACTGCTAGAATGGAGCTATTGAAAACTCATTTTCTAAATTACCACTTTTAAAGGCTGCCCAAACCAACAGGAATTTTGTCTCTGTTATTGATTTATTTAAAATGAACTTAATGAACTTAACTCTGGTGTTCAAAGGTAGTCATTAATTAGCAAATGTTTTAACATAAAATGATCAATGGATTCAAGAGGATAGAAATACAGTTAAATATTGATTGCTGGGATTAGGATATGGTAAAC
The DNA here is from genome assembly GCA_013400515.1 of Erpornis zantholeuca. Classification (NCBI taxonomy): domain Eukaryota; kingdom Metazoa; phylum Chordata; class Aves; order Passeriformes; family Timaliidae; genus Erpornis; species Erpornis zantholeuca. The sequence goes on from VZTN01026445.1 coordinate 69,728, forward strand.
CATGGGCGACTTCCAGTCTGCCTCCTATTCAAAAGCCTGCCCTTGGCTTAGAGGAAACAGGAAGAGATTATCTCCAGAACACTGTATGCCGATGGGAAAACACAGTCTACTGGGAACCAGCAGCAGTACGTCAGTTTGGGGGTTTTTGGGGTTTCTTTTTATTTCATCCGGGCTCACATTCTTCATGATTACAGCACATACCCCTTCAGACTTTCTCATAAAGAGGAAGTCCCGGGCTGAGCGAAGCGCTGTGATGATACTGGAGTCGGTGTTACGCCGCGTACCACGCTCCCGCCGGAGTCGCCCGTGCGGCCCCTGCCCCGTCCCACGGCCCCTGTCCCGCTCCGTCCCACGGCTCCTGTCCCGCTCCGTCCCACGGCTCCTGTCCCGCTCCGTCCCACGGCTCCTGTCCCGCTCCGTCCCACGGCTCCTGTCCCGCTCCGTCCCACGGCTCCTGTCCCGCTCCGTCCCACGGCTCCTGTCCCGCTCCGTCCCACGGCTCCTGTCCCGCTCCGTCCCACGGCTCCTGTCCCGCTCCGTCCCACGGCTCCTGTCCCGCTCCGTCCCACAGCCGCTGTCCCGCCCCGTCCCACGGCCGTGCCCGGCCCCAGCGCATCAGTCGCTCCTCCGGCCGGGGCTCTCGGGGCTGCGGGCCGCACCCACCTCTCCACCGCACCTCGCCTCTCGCGTCTGCCCATCCTGTGCCCGCACGGGCCGCCGGGCGCCTCCCGCGTCTGCCGAACCCAGCCCGGGGCCGCCGAAGCCATGGTCTTGGTCGACCTGCACAGCTCGGCCGCCAACGCAGACCTGTCTCGGCTGCGGCAGCACTGCTGGCTGAACAAACACCGCATCAATGGCTACAACCGGGACAAGCAGTAAGGGCAAACAGCAAGCCCTCCGCCTGTTCAAAATGTGGAATTTGTCAAAATTATCTAAAGTCAGGGTGGTTCTTTTATGTATGTATTTTGCCTACTTTCAAGCCTAAGCAGCAAGAAAGGAGACAATCAGTGGAACAGGCCGCAGCTAGTATCCCTAACCTGAAAGAACAACTTAATAAGAATGATTATGATGCTGAGTCAGGGAAGAATGCCCCAAAGGAGAAGAAGGTAGTAGTAACAATTTTGAGAAGCTTGCAAGGCTGCATGGTTGATTCTCCAGCTGCAGTTCTCATCCCCCAGCTGGAAGAAAGCATTCAACAGTAAGACAGTGGAGCAAGGCTTCACTTTGTGTGACTGTGTGAAAACAGCAGGACTGTCATCTTGCATCCCAGTGAGATACTAATACATGATTTTCAAAGATGTTTTTTGTTTTAGATGAGGTCCTTTCATTCTTTTCCTTTGGGATTTGTTCTCTTTTGGACTTCTGTGATAGGGCCTGTGCTTCTTTTTCATGCTCCAAATTCAAATAGCCAGGAAGCTACAATCCAGCAACAAGCCAAGACTATTGAAGCCTTTGAGAAAATCCAGCAAACCTCTCGCCTCAGTAAGCTACTCAGAGCCTTCCCTGTTCATGACCCACAGAGCCTAGTTCCATATTCATGTGAGAAAATTTTAAGATCAGGTTTTCCTGGAGAGAGGCTAGGAGAGATCAGACCATATAACTGGATAACCTGAAAGACCAAATCATATTCTAGAAGAATGGATGTGGGGGTAAATGTTGGAGGGAAGACATGTAGTTGGTGGTTTGGAAAGTTTGTATATTCCTAGTACCTCAGCCAATGGGGAACCAGAAGAGGGCAACATGCAGTTAGGAGTTTAGGATAAAAGAAGGCTGGATCCTCCAAAAGCTCGAGAGACCCCATAGGGGTATGGCGCACTAGACTCTCCCTTTATTCAAATAAAGTTGATTTTTGCAGGACTCTTCTGTGAACACCAGCCTTTGGCACTGTGATTTTTGGCACACTATCAAAAACTGTTTTGGGGTGAAGTTTGCAAAGTGAGATGATCCCTCAGGCTGGGTCACCCTGTGGATGTTTCTGCCATTTTGGGTGTCTCTTTGTTCCCATGAGATTTGTGAAATTTAGTGATTTTGCATCTAGTGATTATTTACTGTTATTTTTTGCCTGTTGCTTGTCACTTGTCAATAAATTGTTATCAGTTCACTTATATCTACTTGTATTTGTTCCTTATTGGTGGAAAGGGACTGGATAGAACTAAGAGGAGGCAACTCATTTTAGAGTGTCCACCTCTTTAAACTGTCTTAAACCAAGACAGATTTTTTAGAACTACCCCAGGAAGATGATTATTGATGTTGTTCTTGGTTGATACCTTTTCTGGATGGCCGGAAGCTTTTCTCTGTCACACAAACAAAACTCAAGAAGTAACAGAAATTTTGTTAAAGGAAATTATACCCAGATTTGGGGTACCACTGGGAATGTCTTTGGACAGAGAATTTCATTCTGTGGCTGAAACAGTTCAAAGTTTATGCAAAAGTGCTTGGGAGTTACATGGAATCTGCACACTCTGAGTCCAGTGGAAATGTAGAAATTTTGAACTGAAACTTGAAATGGCAAATAAGTAAGATTTGCCAAGAAACTTCACTAAGATGACTCAGGCTTTTCCTTTAGCATTATTAAGAATTAGAATACAGCCTAGATCCGAAGAAAGAGTAAGTCCTTATGAAATTATTTACAGCAGGCTGTATCAAACTATCTCAGGAAAAAGCCATATGATAGGAAATAGTAATTTAAAAGAGTATGTATTATCTTTGGGAAAAGAACTCTCAGTTTTGCATAGGTCAGTTGTTTAGCATCCTCAATAACCTTGGACACTCAGGTACGTCGTCATCAACCCAGGGATTAGGTATACATTGCCATGTGTAATGATGAACTACTTAAGGAAAAGTGAAAAGGACCATTTCAAGTTCTCCTCACTACCCACATGGCTATGAAAACTGTTGGCTGAGGCTCCTGGATTCACTACACCTGGACGAAGACAGCCCCAAACCTGGAAACACTTCACTGGAATGTTCAGCAGACAGTAAATCCTTTACAGCTAAGACTGAAACAAAACATTTAATAAATTATTCTTGGGATCAAATGAATTTTTTGATGGTAATGCAGTGTATGGTAGTGTTTGTCTAAACTGAAAAGGTTAATGAAAGTCATATTTCTATACTTACTTTGTAGAATGGTAGCTCAAAGGGATGTAGCTTCCCCTGGAGAAACTGGGAACCTTCTATTAGATTAGTTCAAGGGCTTGGCAAAATGTACAATTGAATAATATCATCACCTGTATAACTCACTGAATAAGTGAGCCAGATCATTCCCTGAGGAATTACAAAAGGCTGCAGACTAATTGGCTAAACAAAATCCTGCAAGAAATTGAGAGTTAGTCACTGAAGGGTTGGCTGGCTATACTATTTGAGGCCCTAATCTGTATTATAATTATCACAATCTTTTTTGGAATTTGTCTAGGATCAATTTAGGGTCAGATGATCAATTGAAAGTAATATATGGAAGTAGAGAAAGAAAACCTCTCTCCTTCCCAAAAGGAGAAATTGGCATAAATGCTCAAGAGGCTGGAATATCATCAACTGAAAAGGCAATTTTGGAATAGGAGAACACTAAAAGTCCCTCTTGGTGGGATTGGCTTACCTCACAGCTCTTAAATGGCTTAGAAAATTTCTTATAACATTTGGAATTGTTGTAACTTGTATTTTGTGCTTTTACAATATATTTTGCAAATCTTTGTAATATAGATAAAGAATCAGTTTTAGAAGGAGGTAATTGTTGCTAATTATGCAGAAGTAATGATAACTGGAACATTGAGAGCTCAGTAACAAGACAAGGCAATCCAATCGAGGGGAATTGAGGCAATCCAATTGAGGGGAAGCTGTATGAGGAGCAGCTGAAGACATTTGGTCTGTTCAGCCTGAAGGAAACTGAGGGGAGACTTCATTGCAGTTACAACTTCCTTGTGAGGGGAGCAGAGGGGCAGACACTGATCTCTTTTCTGTGGTGAGCACTGGCCTGAAACTGTGTCCAGAGAGGTTTAGGTTGGATGTTAGAAAAAGGTTTTTCACCCAGAGGGTGGTTGGGCACTGCAACAGGCTCCCCAGGGAAGTGGTAACAGCACTAAGCACGACAGAGTTCAAGAAGCATTTGGACAATACTCTCAGGCACATGGTGTGACTCTTGGAGTGTACAAAGCCAGGAGTTGGACTAGATGATCCTTGTGGGTTCCTTCCAATGCAGCTTATTTTGTGATTCTGTGGTCTGATGGATTTGTAGCCCACCAAGAGGAAAGGTGTGAAGAAGTGGGCAGAAGCTGGAACAGGGGGAATCCTATCTCAGCCTAAGGAATAACCCTTCCTCTTGTGAGGGTGGTGTGCTGAAAGTGAAAGAAAGTATATATAGATTTAAAAAACTACATGGAAAAATATAAGTATTTCAATTATGGTTTTAATGCATAATGTTCTATCAACTTGCAAGCCATCCTTGCACACTGTCCTGCAAAGATTTGCAACTCTGATTCCTTATAAATTCCTCAAAATAAAATAGATTTTTTTATCAGTATATCCATAAATATTGTCCAAGAGCCAATTTCAATATTGCAAGATAAGTTATATAAATACTGGGAGGGTCAATGGCTGCTTTTAGTCCTTGCTTAGGCTGAAATAGAACTATTATGAATATGCATATCTCCTTAGGTATAATTGTCTGTGGACTTCCTTGTTTCTCATTAAATATAGTTTATATGCATACTGTAAACTACAGTAGATTTGCACAAAATCCCAAAGTACCTGTTCTAAGTAATGTCAAGTGCTGAGCCTGCACAAATTTACAGCAACACAGAAACCAGTGTGCTTCCTTTAGGATTTAATTTTAAATGTGTATGTATGGAACTCCTTTTAAGACATATGTCTGGTCTGCTTGGATCTCTCAGTCTTAAAGGACAATTTATTCTGTAAATTAAATTTTATTTTATGAGGTCTTTTGGAAAGAAACCCAACACATCAAACAAAGTCTCATGTACAATTCCCTTTGTGCAATCTAGTCATGTGAATTTACTAATTCATCACTTAATTAATGAGATTTCTACCTCACAAGGTCTCTAACTCCTAACTTGTAAACCTTAACTAGCAACTCATATGCCTACAAACAAAACAGTCACTTGGACTGGCTGCAAGAGTGCTCATTCTTCCTCCTCTATCATGGTGCGGGTCTCCCTTGTATCACACCAGGAAGCATGAAAACCTCAGCAGTCCAACTGCTGTTGCATCTGCTTGAAAAGCTTTTCAGGTAAGCTGATGTCATTATACCTTCCAGTTTAGAATTTTTGTCTATGCTATTTCCATGGGTCAGTGGATTGTGAAGAAACTGCCAAACATTCAATATGCAGGGCTGATGGCTTCAGGAGCTGGTGAGATGCTGGAGATAGTGGCTGCATAACAACCTTTGTCCTGGCCATCATGTCCTGGATGTGTATTGCTCTACTTTGACCTAGTGGTGCTGGTCCCAGCATAGATCAGGCCTTAGTATGAGCAATATTCTAGCCAAAACCTGATCAGGAGCTGTGTGAGCAGCCACACACATCCTTACAGGCTGCCTCATCCTGAATCCTTCCCTTTTGTTCACTTAAATTTCATACTTAAATCTTCAAGACAACATATGTTTTTGGACAGGCATCCAGTTTAAGTAATACCTGCCCTTTAAGCTCTTCAGTTAAAACTTCAACAGCTGTAACTGCCAAGACTTCATTAGACACTGTATTGCTCAAAAAATTAAGTATTCTGTTGGCCTTTATTCACTAGGGATTGGTCTCCAATGCAAGAGTCTTCTTGAATCAAGCTTTCATCTCAGCTTTAAGAAAAAATAAAATAACTAACTAAAAGTACTTAAATATTCAGTGCTTCATAAAAGAATGAGCTGAAAGTGGAAGAAAAGACATTTGTGCCTAGTCAGTAAACTCCTACACACAGACTTTGAAGAAGTTTGTAGCATTTAATAACACTGTGACTATTTAGATGTAGACTACTTAGACTGAAATCCTTTTATTTCATTATTTTTCTGTAGTTCCAGATTGGCAGATGTCATAGCTACTCTTGGAGAGTGTTATTACAGAAACTGTGTAAAAACATAATGAGGTCAAAGAATTAGAAATTTTTGAACTGTTCACCTAAACTTTAAATGTTAACCTTACTTTTCCTCTCCTCTGCTTTGGCTGCAGGGCTGTGTCCTCCTTTTAGTTCATAGGGGGAATAGATAAAAGCATTGCTATCTTAACAGCTGTGTAGTGTTTTGGAAAGAGCATTGCCAAGAGACTTTAGAAGTCATTATGGTTCAGTTGCTGTCTCACTGTTACCTTCTCTGTGTGTGGAGCCACTTGATCAGTCTCCATTTCCTGTCATGTAGCAAATAATTTTGCCAAGAGTTAAGAAAATGGAGCATTTTTGGATTTGCCATTCCAGCATAAATCTTCAGGTTAGGGATAAACTCCTGAAGGATCATGACAGGGTGTCAAAAACTCAGTTATTATTATCTTTTGGTTTTTTCTAAACTGCAAAGCCAAAATCTTATTTGTGGACAGTTATTCTGAAAGAGAAAAGCAGCTTAAGATACCAAAATTCTCTTCATGCATATCTCCTGTTTCTACTATCTGACAATAGCTCCACTTTGAAGTACACCTAGCTGTATACTACCTGCCTTTGAGGCTTAGTCTTCCAAATCTTGTAAAATTGTTTCTCCTAATGATAAAGAACAACAACCAAATCCTTACAGAATGAAATACTGAAAAGGAAAGATTACACTGATAGCAACTTAGTACATAATGTCAATAATTTAAAGCCGTGACTGAAATCGACTTTATGATAGAACATTTCTAAAAGTTTTAGCTTCAGTGTTTCAAACAGAGCTTCAAAACCCTCCTTCCAGGCATTTCCTCCTGTGGTCTCTTTACCTTCATGCAGTTTCTTGGGTTTGTCCTTTTGGGCAAATGTCCCTCCACCTATAGCAAAAATGCCTTGCTCTCTTCAAGCCATCAAATACAGCAGACCTGTTGCTGTAGTGTTGCCATTCTTTCCAAGCATAACCAGTTATTTTCCATTTCCACAGCTGGAATTTGTCCTTGGCAGAGTAATTTTAAATTTAACTGCCTTGCTGGCTAAACATTATGATTCCAACAACAAAAAGCTGTAATGATTTAATGCCCAAATATTTATTTCAAAGCAGTGCTGATTTCTGGTCAGAGAAAGAAGGATACATGGCTTAAAGTGACTGCAGGAGGAGGGCTGCTTCAATGAAGACACTAACACTAATGACAGAGTTTTGAGCTTACACACAATTATGCTTTGACTCAGATTCTTATTTTGAGGTTTGGAGGCTGCCTGTGCCTTTTTCAAATGGGCCCTGCATTTGTTAATATTCATATATGCAGCACACGCATTTCTACGGCCTATATTTAACTAGTCAGTAATATTTATGTAAAGCAATTTCACATGTTAAGCCACATGTTAAATTGGTCTTTAATAGCGGAGCTGCTAGAAAACAACGCGTTTCATCACTGCTTGCCCCCTTCGGAGCGGACTGCGACCCTGAGGAGACAAAAGGAGCAGATCACAGCTTCTCAGCCCTGAACTGCTGACAGTGCGAACCACGAGAGACCGGGAGCCCTGAATATGATGTGCGGGTGAGGACCTGGTGCAATCAGAGGCTGTGGGATCCTTTCTTGCTTTCTGTAGTTCTTTGCTTTTTCCTACTTTGCTATCTTCCCTCCTTACTGTCTTCCTTGATAGAAAATAAAAGTGAGTTATTGTTTTGGTTGCCTGCATTTGACTTCGTTTGTGTCTTAATCTTGGTCTGGGTATATTCAAATCCCTTGCATGCACTGTATTCATGGTTTAGGATGCATTCCTGGATTAGGACATAAATCTGTCTCCTGCTAGTATACCCACTTCCAAAACTAATGTTACCACTACGTGTGGTGTATTTCACATAATGATCTCAAAATGTGTTAAAGTCATTAAATGACATACTTTATCCAGTGGTCAGGGAGTAAAATTTGTTCTCATTATTCACATGGATTAAATAAGGCACAGAGGGATTAAGCTATTCTATCCATCAAAGCAGCATGGGAACCAGTAATCAAACCTGGCAATCCTGTTTCTCCTCATCCCAACTGCATGTGATGGTCACTTCCAATCACAAAAAGACACACCATTGTATAGATCCCATTCTTCCCCCTACAGCTTCCCATAATGTGACAAGATAACCTGACTCTGACTCTGTGTCTTAGGCTGGTTGGAAGATTCTGTAAGGGAAATAACCTATTACTGCTTTCAAACAGAATCACAGAATGGTTTAGGTTGGATGGGACCTCTGGAGGGGTACCTGGTTCAACCCCCCTATTCAGGCAAGCTCACCTAGAACCAATTTTTCCAGACCATGTTTAGACATTTTTTAGTACCTCTGAAGATGGAGATTCCACAAGCTCCCTGGCCAATCAGTGCCAGTGCTCACAAGAAAAAAAGTTTCCTGATGTTCAAAGGGAACCTTCTGCATTTCGGTCTGTTCCCATTGCCTCTGGACCTGGCACTGAAAAGAGCCTGGCTCCATTTTCTTTGTGCCCTCCCAATTTATAGACATTGGTAAGATCCCCTGAAGAGTCACTCTCTGAGTCAGAGTCAGAGCTCTCTCTGTCTTTCCTCATATATTAAGTACTCTAATCCCTTAACTGTGGCCCTTCACTGGGCTCTCTCCACTGTGTCCGTGTCTTTCCCATACTGAGGAGCTCTGGACACAGTACTTCAGGTGTGACCTCTCCTGCTACATAATGGGGAAGTATCACCTCCCCTGACCTACTTGCAGTACTTTGTTTAATGCAGCTCAGGGTTCTATTCACTGCCTTTGCAACAAGGACACTGCTGCCTTGTATTCAGCCTGGTGTCTACCTGGAGGCACAGCTCCTTTACTGACCAGCTGCTTTCCAGCTGGGTGGACCCCAGCATATATTGCTGCTGGGAGTTGTTCCTCTCCAGGTGCAGGACTTTGCACTTCTCTTTGTTGAACTTCATGAGGTTCCTGTCAGCCTGTTTCTCCATCCTGGTGAGGTCCAGCATTGAGAAAACATCTGATCCATGTTCCTGTGAACCATTACTGCAGGATGATGTTAAATTGAATTGTCTGGG
>VZTN01026445.1:78861-97901 GCA_013400515.1 Erpornis zantholeuca
TGTTTTGGTGTTGGTGGGGGGGGGGGGGGGGGGGGGGTGTGGCATTTAATAATCCATAGGCAAAGTGAACTACATGACACAAGACCATCTTGGCAGAGTGAAAGTTGGATGTCTGTGAATTGTAGAGAATTAATGGTCTGAGACTCACTAAAAAGGAAAAAACCATGAAATTAGAGCTAGGTGCCAAGCAGTAACACTAAAGGGGAATTGAAAGCTGGAGAAGAGTTTAGCACAGGAACAATAATGAGAGTTGGTGTACTCCAGCTCTGCTTCAATGCAATAAAACAAGGACAAGCTTCAAGACTCACATAAACAAATGGCAGCCAAAAATACTCACAGCCCAGGTGGCAGGGCAGAGGCAAATCTTTTCTAGCATTCTCTCCTGTGCCTTCATTTTGGTTTTGTTTTTGGGGTTTTATAGGCAGGGGAGAAATGAGGAAATAGCATGTAGAAGGCAAATTTGAGATAGCCATTATTGTTCTGTTGCTAAGATTAGCTGGAACACGTAACATTGACTCAAGATGACCAATGGTCACTTCTCAAGACCCTTCTAGTCCAATGGGTTATTCCTCAAAGTAAATGCACACTTCCATCAATTCCAAATGGTGTAAGGTATGGGGAATCCATGCAGAAATTTAATAAGATATCACTAAAAAATATGTAACTAAGTGCATATCTGTTAAGGGGAAGAAGGAGAGCATGATATGATGGAGTGCAGAGGAGTGATGGTGTGATGCAGTACATGAGACTGTATTTTGGATTGATTTATGGGGTTGGATGATTGTGGTTCTTTAATTTTGGTATCAAGTCAATGCTTGGTAAGATCTGCTTGTGCAGCTATTTTTATCGGAAAGACCTTTCCATTAAGAACAAGAGTAATAATATATTTCAGTACATTGTGGAGTTTAATCAGAAGAGATGGAGCTTATCTCCTGACCAGCTAGGAACAGTATATGGCAAAATGAGCGAAATAATAGATTTTAATGTGGTGAACACTAAGCACTGCTCACTTTAGTGTCCTGGTCAATACCCCTGATGAAGCTGTTGGTGTGACTTTTTGTAACAGGAACTCCTATGACCTGGAGCACTTACTGACTTATGTTACCCAGTTGGCAGCTCTCACCAGTCCTGAATTGTGATGGGGATGAACTGGATGCTCCTTCACTTTTGCCCATTAAATAATGAAATATGGAGTGGAAAATCCAGGCTGAGTAGTTATCCTTAGCAATGTTTGGTCACACAGGTGGCTGGTGCAGTGAGCTGTGACTCACAGTTGGGAAACCCTTAGGCTGGAAGAGAGCATGATCTGCACTGTCTCGCAGTGAGTGAAGGAAAATCCTGTAACAAACATTTACCTTGGCACCGAGTACAAAAAGTAGGGACCAGGCTGTAATGAGGACAGAGTTAGAATGTAGCAGTTTCTGACAGTTTGATTTCTGCTGTTTGTGAGTAACACTGATGGCAGTATTTGGGGCTGACAGAAGTCGAGGTGGAAGGTTGTTTGAGCATCTGAGGTGTACTATAGGAGAGAAGGCATAATTTTATTGCTTGCTTTGAAGACAAATCATGTGCAAGGTGATGACTTCACTTATGGATACAGTCAAGGATGACGAGAAAACTACATGAAATAACTTTTTTTTTTGAAGAATCTAGGCTGCATGTCCTCAGGAAAAAAAAAAGTAAGATGATGCTGACTATAATTTCTGGTAGCAGACTTCTGATTTGCCAGGTTCTGGAGTCAAATTAGATCCAGAGACCCTATGTTTTGGCAGCTGAAGCATAGGTATTCCTTAATAATCTGTTATTGCATATAGGTAAAACCTTATAAAATGAAAGCCTTGTTGCCTTTATAAAATCATGTCTTAGCCCTGTTACTCTGGCTAGAGAAGGACCATGAGAAAAGCCTGGGAAAAGAAAAACATATAGTTTTTACATGTAAAAGTAGTATCAAGAGAAGCAAGAAAGCTAAACAATAGAAAGAGAAAAACAATCTATACCTTGTATTTTTCTGAATGCTTGAATGTGTGCTATAGTTGACCAGTGGTAGGATATTCTAGTTAATAATAGCCAATGAATCTTCTGTAGTAATTTAGTAACCAATAGCTATGTAACACAAATGATAACATCCAAAAGTCTATAAAAAGGATCTGCTTTGTTTAATAAAACCTTTTTTACACATTGTGCGAGGCACAGTCTGTGTGTGTCATGTCTGCCCCAACAGCGACAATCTGTTACACGAAACACTTTTAAGGTCTATGGAAATCATTGTATTGTCTTTTTTCCTTATGTGATATGTGACAGCTATTGGAATTTTTTGCATTTTTTTAAGAAACTCAAAAGCAAAATTATCTAAATTCTGAAAGTTGAAAGACAGAAGGCTCCTGGCAGAAACAAAAAGGGCTTACAAATACTCTAAATCTCATTAGTTTTAAAACTTCATGTTTGAGAGATCTCCCCTGTGATTTTTTGTATGACAGTTGGTCAGACAGTTCATGCTGCTGACAGCTAGTATCTGAAACCTAGACTAGAAACAAAGAGCTGCATTTTAGGATAAGCTGAGGAAATTGAATGTGTTAGCAGGTATGATAAGAAAGACACTTCCATCATCAGGTCTGCCTGCCAGGACTTCTCTTGTGGTGGCTGAGCAGCTAAGTTATCCTTTGCTACAAAGGCAATGTCTCAGGGTTTTTTTTTAAGTTTATATTCCCTTTGAAAAATTGTCATCATAAGATGACATATTCTCTCTTGGTGGGATGTCTGTTGGGAGATTTTCATGACAGTAGCTTGATAAACCTCTTGTCTTGGTTTAACCCCAGCTGGTCACTGAGCTCCATACAGCTCTATTCTCAGCCCCCCCCTCCCCCATGATGGGATGGGGAAGAGAATTCAAAGAGTAAAAGATAGAAAATCCATGGGTTGAGATAAAAACAGTCTAGTAGGTAAAGCAAAAGCCGTGCACACAAGCAAAGCAAAAAAGGGAATTTATTCACTGTTTCACATGGGCAGGCAGGTGTTCAGCCATCTCCAGGGCAGCAGGACTTCATCACACATCATGGTGACCTGGAAAGCAAAACACTATCACTCCAAATGTCCTCCCATCCTTATTCTCTCCACAGCTTTCTGTGTGAGCGTGACACCTTATGGTATGGAATATCCACTCGATCAGTTGGAGTCAGCTGTGCCAGCTGTGTCCCTTCCTCACTCCTTGTGCACCCCCAGCCTCCTCTCTGGAGGGGTGGGGTGAGAAGCAGAACAGGCCTTGACCCTGTGTGAGCACTGCTCGGCAGTAACTAAAACATCTCTGTGTTATCAATACTGTTTCCAGCACAAATCCAAAACACTGCTCCATACAAATTATTGTGAAGAAAATTAACTCTATCCCAGCCAAAACCAGCACACATGTGAAGATTGTCAAATTAAACTGATAAAAGCATGCTGAGTATAAAATGGGTCAAATTACTCTGTCTTCCTGCTAACACAGAAGAAATATTCTGTGAAAGATGTTGCTCTCTGCAACTTGTCTCTTTTCTGAGCTGAACGACTGTCATCTAGGATTCTTGTCCTGAATAGGTTTCCATTGTCATCCCTATTTGTCTTTCCAGACAAAGCAATCTACTTCCCTGGGTACTTGGAAAGATAAAATGTTAGTTTTGGCCATATCAGACTAGCAGTCTAGTTTCACAACAAAGTGGGTTGTCAGAATTTAGCCATGCTGGAGATCTAATCTTAATTTGACATTTAAATGAAAGCTGAGGTCATTGAGGCCATACTAACTGAAACCAAAAGGCAGAAAAATCATCAAGACCTCTGTGATGTGAGGCTGATAAATTTTAATGCCTCTTCAGTGAGTTCAAGCGTCTTTTGGAGGGGATTTAACATTTCACAATAATTGCATCCTTATGAAATCGAAATCACAGCGGATGGCTTGCAGAGGAGTGATGACAATTATTTTTCATCTCATGATGTAGAAGAAAATGAACCTTTCCAAAGCATGATCTTTCAGTCATAGTCAGAGAGTTTTATATTCTTTTACTGTCAATTGTGGTATTTTCGTTTTTTCGTAGTGGGTTACTTCAATTATGGAGAGAAAAAAGGGTTGATTTTAAGGTTAAGAAATGTTGAACCATATTACTTAAAAGAAAATAAAATTCTAATAGCACAGAAGCATGTTTTAGAATTTTATCTTTGTGGGACCGTGATGGTTTTGGCCAGGGTAGAGTTAATTGTCTTCACAGTGGCTTCCATGGTGGCAACTGGATCAGAACTTTTACCAGGAATATTTGAGTTTTATTCCCCCTCTCCCACTATGTTTGCGGCTTAGAACACTTTCCCAGATTGGGACACCAAGATGCTCTGATTCATTTCTGAATTCTCTGATTTGACTGCAGGGCTCAGCTGCAGCCTGGATCACTTGCCTGGTCCCCCCATGCCTGCAGATGGAACACTGGGTGTCTTGTGTCTGGCGGAGAAATGGCTCATGAATCTGTCAGTAGCAGGTAAATGTGCTCACAGCAGTGAGCCCAGTGTTCAGCAGGGGGCCAGGGTCCCTTACCAGCTGTCTTCTGCCTACAGAAAAGACATCTTGATTATTTTCACAGTTCTTAACTTATGGCCTTTGTGCTCTTGACAGGTGTCAGCATGTGGGCATGGCTTTCATGTTTAACGATTCTTCCACAAATTGAATATCCTAATGAATTTCTACTTTCTTCTTTTATCAAAGCTTGTTCTAACAGTTTCAGTCCTGTTTTGCTTGTCTGATGTAGTCCTGAAGGCACCAGTCGCTATACTTTTTATACATGATGTCAAGCATTTCCAGGCTTGAAGCCATAACCTCTTTATCTTGAACCCCTTTAGACAAAAGTCGCACAGGTGCAGAGCCCCATGGTGTTGAGTGCTCTACAAATGGAACACCAAAACAAGTTGTGATTCCCTGTGCTGAATTTTTGAGATATGACATTCATGCCAAGGAAGAAGACAGCTGCACCTGCTGTTTAGGGCTCTGTCCAGTTTAGGGGTCTCTGGTGCATGACAGAGATCAACAAACTGGAGAGAGTGTAGTGAAGGACTAGTGAAGGACTAGTGAAGGACTGTAGTGAAGGACCTCTAGCATAGAGATGTGCTCGACTGATGAGAACTGGGTATATTTAGCATGGAGCAGAGGAACTGAAGGCTGATAGCTGCAATTTTCACTCTCATAATGAGAAATGTGGAGAAGAGGAAGCTGTCCTTTCCTTGGACATGGGCAGTGAAAGAAGAGGAGGCAATGGTCAAAAGTTGCCGCAAGGGAAACTGAACCAGTATGAGTTAAAATCCTCAGCATGAGTGTTGTGTGGCATTAGGATGGGTGCTGAGAGAGACCAAGGGACATCTATCACTGGAAAAATTCAAAACTCATTTGACAAGGCTATGGGCAGCTCCAGATGAGTTCCAGCGGTCTAGATATAGCGGTTTCAATCTAGATATTTCTAGAATTCTTTGACAAATTACATCTTTTGCAGAAATTACTGGAAAGATCATGCTGCAGTTACTGAAAACAATGGAAGCAACATTGTATACTCAAAGTTGTCCTGGAAGTGTCACTAACAATGTGGTATTGCAAAATTCTGACTAGGTTGCAAAAATAAGGATTGCACCCCAGTGATCAGTGCTAAAGGGGAACCAGAACATGATGTTTGGAGGACCACTGGAAAAACTATTTTCTTGCTGGATGCTTAAAAGTAAACACTTTTAAGACAAAAAGAGATATGTAGAGTATTGCATATATTACGAGGCCATGAAAACCCTAGTGTTCATGGATGCATGTGGATACTACCAAAATGCCACAAGGGATTGACAGGTGAGTGTATTAAGTCCCTGCTACAAAAATGAATAAAACTACAAGTTTTGTATGACAGGTTAACTGCTGGTTCTTCCCTTGCTAATAGGAATATCCCAGAGGAACCATCTCCTGTAACTGTAGTCATGTCCTGAGTGACCACTATTAATCTGAATGTCTGTTGTCAGTAATTATATTGCCTGTTTGGGAATATAATTGCCAAAGAACTCAGTGTAGCCAGGACCCACACATTGGCAAGGCTGCCTGTGGGCTTCTGCAAGGAGTTAAAACAAGTACATTGCAAATAGGGAGCTTTGTAGCAGCAAGAATAATGTAGCCTTAAATTATGCCTTTACCCCTGATTAATTGCATAGAGATGAAAGCTTTCAAATAATGGAAATCAGGTTATTTTTTACTGCAGGCAGTCTGGTGCTCTCAATATGTGTTGCTTGATGCATTAACCTTACAAAGATGTTTTTTCAACTAACAGAAATGAAGACAGAAAAGAAGCTGACTTTGAAAAATCCATTTCATTAAGACTCTAGCTTCTTGATATAACTGAATTCTTGTCACAACCCACTGAAATTGTCATGTTACCCATGGAAGCGTAGCATCTTCCTTCAGCAGAGCATGTTAACTGCACAGGAAAATTGAGCTGGAGTTGTTAACTGGAATTGGTTTTAGCTAGCAACAAAGAAAAAAGCAAAGCTAATCTAGTAATGAAGTCATGGTTTTAGCAGATTACAGTGATAAAGATTTGGCTGATGATGTAGTTATTGGGTTGTTCTATTAGAATTTAGTCCTCCAGAATTTTTAAATACATTATTCAACAAGTATAATTTGGAAAAAGTTTGGGAAGCTGAAATATAACATATATAAAGTAAGTTATAAAAGTATATGAAGGAAGAAAATAAGCAAATATTGTCTTTTCTTTTCTTTCTTCCTGAGCAACCTGATCTAGTGGTATTCCCTGCTCGTGACAGGGAAATTGGAACTAGATGATATTTAAGGTTCCTTCCAACACAAACCATTCTGTGATTCTGTTTCTTTGTCTTTAGTTCCACTTTCATTTTTCAAAACTCTACAGATTTTGCAAATCCCGCTTAATTTTAGGTTTTTGATATAATTTTATTTTTTTTTTTTCAAAATTGAAACAGTTCAAAAATTACATGGTAGTAAAATAAAGAAGAAGAAAAAATACCTATTTATATGTCATCTGTTCCATTGCACTCAGGGACAGCTTGCATGACAGGTTGAAAGTGAGCTCAGTTGGGCAACCCGTGCTGCTGAGGGGCAGAGATCTAGATGAGTGTATGAGTATACGAGTAAATCTCTATAATGACTAAATTTCTCTTCTTGAAAATATCTCTTCTAGTTTCTAAGCCTCTGTGGAAGTCAGCAGGTCAGTATTGTGAGGATCATAGGGGAAAATCTCTGCCCAGAGTCCCAGAGACCCCTAGAGATGTACTGGAGAGTACCTGGCAGGTGAAATATTACTGAAAGTTGCTGAGGTGCATCCAGACTGTTTGCCAAGGCATAATTCTGCTTTTTCACGTGAACCCTGCTGGTGTTCCTACACTGATCCAAACTGACTGTGAGATAGTGGAAGGAAAATTGAAGGACTGGGGACTCCCATCTGTTCCTCCAGTGAAGGGACAAAGCACATCCACATAAAAATGTATCCAGTTGACAAAGCCATGGCTAAGCAGATGGTGCTGTCAGGAGGGCTTTCACTGCTTCATCCAAGGATATTGCATGAGTCATTCTTTGACTGATGGCAGAGTTTAGAACACGTGAAAGGGGAAGTGAAACTCAGAAGACTATTTTGTAAATCTGTTGAGGAGAGTTTTAAACCAGGACCAAGGGTAGCAATGGACAGTACACTACAGATGAGTATAGACAAAGATGACTTGCTGACTTGGACAAAGGCCAAGAAACTAGAAGAGATATTTTCTTTTGCAGGGTTTAGGAGTATCGAAGGGGATCATAGCATAGGCTGCCAAACATTTTAGGTTTCTGTATATGATAAAAACCATGGGGAATACATCTGTAAACCTGAAATTATTCATGCAGAGGATCAAAATGTGATATAATTTACAGAACAGGCTTGGAGAGAAAATTCACATAATTGGCATATTGATTAAAGGTATTAATTTAAAGGGTATAATGTGTTCATGGACAAAAGGAAGGAAGTGTTCCTTGCATATCAAAGACGTACGCTAGATCTGAGGTCTCCAGTGTGGTAGGAAGTGAGTCATGCTGAAAATCTCTGAGTAGGGATGAAAGGGAAAAAAATACATACAACTCAATTGGGTCACCAAATGAAGAGTGTGGATGAGACTTTGTGAGAAAAAAGCCATCAACCAAAACGTAAATTTCATGAGAGTGGGAAAATCACAGAGTAAACTGAGTTGGAAGGTATCCAAAAGGATCATCAAGTCCAACTCCTGGTCCCACACAGGATGCCCCCTAGTGTCACACCACGTGCCTGAGAGCATCGTCCAAACACTTCTTGCACTCTGTCAGGCTAGTGTTGTGAGCGCTGCCCTGGGGAGCCTGTTCCAGTGCCCAGCCACCCTCTGGGTGAATAACCTTTCCCTGATATCCAGGCTAAACCTCCCCTGACACAGTTTCAGGCCATTCCCTCAGGTCCTGTCCCTGGTGGCCAGAGACAAGAGATCAGTGCCTGCTCCTCCTCTTCCTCTCAGAAGGAAGTTGCAACTGCCATGAAGTCTCCTGTCAGTCTCCTCCAGGCTGAACAGACCAAGTGACCTCATCCACTCCTCATACTGTTTCCTCTTAAGGCCCTTCAGCATCTTTGTTGCCCTCCTTTGGACACTCTCTAATGGCTTAATATCTTTCTCACATTGTGGTGCCCAAGACTGCACAGAATATTCAAGGTGAGACCACCCCAGTGCAGAGCAGAGCAGGACAATCCCCTCTCTTGCCCAGCTGGCGATGCTGTCCCTGATGTCCCCCAGGACACACTTGGCCCTCCTGGCTGCCAGGGCACTGCTGACTCATGCTCAATTTGTCATTGACCAGGTTCTCCAGGACCTTTTCCATGGCAATGCTTTCAGCTTCTCATTCCCCAGTCTGCCAGTACATCCAGGTTTGCCCCATCCCAGGTGCAGAATCTGTCACTTCTTGTTGAACTTCATATGGTCAGTGATTTCCCAGTCCTCTCATTTATCAAGGCCTCTCTGCAGGACCTTGCTGCCTTCAAGGGAGTCAACAGCTCATCCCAGTAAGAAATTAAGGAACATGGAAGTTATACCTCTTCTGCTAAACAGGAGGAGACAAGGACCAGTCTCTGGGTCCGAAGCACACACAGGTATGGGCACAGGTTTGCTTCCTTTGTGTTGAGGAAAAAACCTTATTTAGAGCAGAGGGACGCTGTGCTCTTCACAACACTTGGTTCTGAGTCTGTTCTGATCCCCTGTGGCCCAAGGCACAAACATGGTGTTCTATTCCTTTACTATTCAATGTGTGTGAAATAACACAAGGGCTGTGTTATAGCTCACCAGACTGATGCTTTCAATGCCTAGAATGCAGAGGACATGCTCCTTACCCTGATAACACATGAAGGTGGAGTCCTTCAAAAAGCAGGTTACATAATAATTTTTCAGGTGAGATTTTGGTTAGGTGTTTTATTTTTCACCTACAGTCAAAATGCATACAGCACCAGCAAGGCATTTTTATTATATTTCTGTAAGTCCGAACAAACAAATGAAGTAACTAAGTAAAGGAACTATGAAGACTAGAGGGTAGTTTGGATTTACCTACTGAGGAAAATTGAAGCATGATCAAAATCCTAGGGGCTTGGGACCCTTGCCTTATATAATCATGTTGCACAGTAGTGTTATGCACTGCATATATACACACCTAATTCCAAAGTAAACTGTCATTCCAAAATGAAACCTTCATTTCAAATGAATAGAAATTGGCTTAGCTCCCACTAATGCTCCTTGGATCTGACTAATGCTCACCTGACACAGGTGATGCCTTAGGTTTTCACTTTTATATTTTTTCAAATCCTGTATTTCTAGTGTAACTCTGAAGTTTCTTGCACCTTGTTAGGTACCACTCTCCTATGCTAAGATAGACATAACAAAGCCTCTCCAAGGACACCCAGACTGTCCTAGGCCCAAAAATGTGTAAACCATCATCTTGGGGAGGGGGAGCAAGCTTGGAGAAATTACATCATTAGCTAAAGTTTTAATTGGTGAATTTATGCTGATGTGCAAATGGACCAAACCTATAAAAGGGTGAAGAACTTGTGACCTCTCGTCCATCTTGGGATCCAGGCAGGAGCCTCTGTACCCCCAGGGTGTATCTTTGAAGGCTTTTCAGATAAATATCTCCTTTATTCCCTGATTCCTGTCTAGTTTCTGTTTCTAGGTAGCCATTTAAGGCATCACAGGCAATATCCATTTCTGTGAGAGCATGGCTCCTACTGACTCACCTCCTTGAGGGTTGTCCCTTGGCCTCTGCACGGCAGTTGTGTCCTAGAAGATGCATGGGTCAGCATGCAATGGTCCTGGAGCTTTTACTGTCTTCAAGTATTGCTCACCCTGTAAGGCACATTGTGAGCACCCCAAGACCACGCAGTTGTCATCACTGTAGGATCTGGAGACTGCCTTCATTGTGGCATCTAGTTTCTTGCTAAATTGTTTGGTCTTAAAGAAATCCTGAGCTTCTTATGAGATGCCACAGTTCAAGGCTCTGCAGGAACTTCTTAAAATACAGACAATTTTATGTCTATTCAACTCCACAGGATTCCTGAAGCCAGCATGACCCTCTCTGACTTTGTTTTGGAAAATGTGCACAACTAGCTCAGACTATGGCGTAACACAGTTTTCCTCTCTTTACAAACTGTGTTGTGGTTTAACCCCAAGGGGCATCTAAACCCCACACAGCCTCTCACTCACCCTCCTCACATTGAGCTGTGGGAGAGAATTGGAAGAGTAAAAGTGAGAAAACTCTTGAGCTGAGATAAAGGCAGTTTGATAGGAGAAGCAAAAGCCACACACACCAGCATAGCAAATTCATTCACCAATTCTTATGGGCAGTCAGGTTTTCAGCTCTCTCCAAGATAGCAGGGCTCTATCCTGTGCAACATCAACTTGGGAAGACAAACAACATCACTCCAAACACTTCCCCTTCCTTCTCCCCCCCTACCCCCACCAGCTTTATATTCTGTGTATAACGCCATATGGTGTGGAATATCCCTGTTGTCAGTCAGGATCAGCTGTTGCAGCTGTGTCCCCACCCAATGCCTTGATGGTGGGGCGAGGTGAGAAGCAGAAAAGGCCTTAAAACTGTATAAGATCTTCTCAGCAGTGACTAAAATATCTCTGTGGTATCAACACAGTTTCCATCACAAATCCGAAACTTGCTGCCTGCAAAGTCAAAAATTTATATTGTTTGGGGGAAAAATATGATGTAACAAAGGTACAGAGGAAAGTTTGCAATCCACATTTTCAAATCCCTAGAAAATTTTGTGGAAGTATATGTTTAGAAAAGGTGGATTGGCACAAGCAACTAACAGTGGGTTTCTGACTTTAGCTTTTTGCATGATGATGTAATGTAATATATTGGGTAGGAAATCAAGAAAATTTCTGAACATTCAGGCAAATCTAGACCCTGCTGAATGTACTGGAAAGCAAATCTCAAGCACTGGTTAAAAGATTATTCCAGAAACTGATTTTTAAATTTTTTAGACAAGTGGCCTAGATACTCCTAAATTTATGTTGGTGTATCTCAAGCTCCTCCAGTTATGATACTGGTTTTTTCTCCTTATTCTACCAGTGGAGCTCTTTTTTCATGCCCTGATTCACCTCCTTCCTTCACACTTATTTTTACTCTTAGTGGCTTATTTGTTCCAAATTATTATTCCAGGGTGTTAGGCTAAAGGATTCTAGTGATATAGTTCAATCTGTCAAGCAAAAGGATGCAATAATTAAGGTTTGGTCTAACTTAATAGTTCTCATGAGTTGAAGTTAAAAAAGGGGATACAGGAAAGAAAATGGAAAATCACACATCGACTGAATTCTTAATCATCTCTGGTGTATAAAAAAACCCCAGAAAGAATTACTTTTTATCACATTCTTGGCTAAATGAAGCACATATTCTAATTACAATATTAAGCAAAGTTATAATGATGAAAGGTCAAAGTAATCAAGAACTATCTTCACTCACAGTATGTGCTACCCATTCTTACATGAAGAGCTGTCCCTGCCAGCCTTCCTCCCTTGCTGCCTGTGATAAGGAAATTAAGCAATTGTTTTGAACGGAAGTAAGATCGAGTGACATATTATGACTAATGAAGATATTGATTTAACACTTGCACAGGGAGGACTAAGCAGAATGAGAAGATTTTTCATTTTAGCTTTGTTCCTTGTTAAACTTTGAGTTCTTATTCACAGTGTATAGACTGCCTTTGCAACCTACAATTTGCTGAGTTTGGCTGACAGTCCCAACCTCAGTCACTCAGGGACTGGGAAATTTTGGTTCCATCACAGAATAAAGGAGTAGGGCACAGATTCAAAATGCTGTCTTGGGAATCCTAGCACTGTTAGCCCACTTGACACCTATAGACTGATCAGATGGTGGCAAGCACTGATATTTACTTAGTCACCATCCTTGGAGATATTAAAACCCTGACTTGGAGTCCCGAGCAACCTGAGAGGTCCTTTCCCCACCTCTATGATTTTGTCATATGTTTGGTGCCAAGAAGAGACACAAGTCTGTGTGTTACATTGTGTCTCTAAACTAAACCCTAAATATTTCTGATGATGCCTTTGAGAGACTGAAAATATTGATGTCTTGAGATATTTTGGGGTGCATGGGTGTGGGGGAAGGGGCCTTGCCTGGTGAGGCAGTGAACTGGCCCACCCCCACCACCCTTATGGTCTTGTATCCCAGCCTGGCAGTGGCTGCCAATCCCTGGAACACTGGAGGCAATGCTCCACACCCCACCTCTGAAGCCCCTACCCCAGCTCCTGAGTGGCCAGATGACTAGAAGCCCCACCTGAGGCAAGAGCCCAGGATTGGAAAGGGCTATTTAAGGCCGAACATGAACCTAGCACATGCCTTGACCCTTCCTCCTCTCGGGATTTCTATCAGCTGAACACCACTGGAAACCAGGAGCTGGTAGCTATGTGTGTCATTTTCTGTATTTTTTCTGTCTTTCTTCTTCTTTTAATTGCATTTTCTTGGAATTTTCGAGTAACTGAAAATTGAACAGGCTTAGAGTTTGCTAAGCTGAATGGGCTAAGTTAATGCTTTGAGAAGTGTTTTATGTTGATTGAATGCTGCTCTAAAATTTTTGCCAAAGTTCTCTTATTTTCTGAAGTTGCCAGTAAAGTTTTCCTTGTTCTTTTTACTTCTTGAGAATATCTTGTCAGTATTTCTCCTATGTGTCTAACTCAGAGTACATGAAAAATTGTAAGCCCTTTTCAAAGTCTTGTTGAGTGAGGTTTTTGTGGATCTTTACAATGCCAAGCTCTGGCATGTGATATTTGCTGTTTCAGTGGGTACAGTTTGTACCATTATATGAAGTATCACAACTGTTACATATTACTTATTGACAAGGGAGCTGACTAAATGACTGGTATTTGCTTTTCAAAGGTTAGATTCCCCTTGACAAGAAGGGATGCAACCAGGCCTCACATGGCAGTTACAGCTTTGGAAATCCATGTTCACTTTCTAGTTTTGCAACAACTTTGCAAAAAGCTTGCTTTATCCTCACCTCTGGTGTAAGGCCCCAAAAACTGGCTTTCCTGGGCCCTTTCCCCAGGTGAAACTTCCCTGTTGTCTGGCCACTCAGGAGCTGGATTAGGGACTCCAGGGTTGGGGTGTGGAGCACTGCCTCTGGTGCGCCAGGGATTGGTGGCCACTGTGGGGCTGAGACACAGGCCTGGGACAGCGGGGTGTGCAGGGCAGGGCACTGCCTCCCCAGAGCAAGGCCCAACCTGCCCCTTCCCTCACACACACACACCCCCTGAAATGTTTCATGCCAGCAATACTTCAGTCTCTCATACCTGGTTCCCCTTTTCAGAAGGGGAATTATAATCCTGTTTTTCTTCTACCTGCTGTCAGCCTTTAGACGTGCGTTTTGCAGGTCAGGCTGTGCTCTGTGTGTGTCTCTCTGAACACAACAGGGTTCCGTGCTCCCTCGCAGTCAACAGCCTCTGAGCAACACAAGTTGTGAGTTAATTAAAAATGAAAGGCTACACAGTTCTGTAAGTGTAAAACACTTGCAGTGGGGCCTTGGCTGATCTGAAAGCACCAGGGATGCTTTTCATATACAGAGGAATCAAGACTCCCCACTTTGTGTCTGTTTTTTTATCTGACTTCCATAAACTGCTTACTTAGTTTTAAAAAGTGGATATAATTCTTTCTAGTTTTGCCTTTTCAGAACAATGTCATTACTGAATAATAAGTATGCAATGTACAGCAGAACAACTCTTGCTCCATAGCTAACGGGTGAAGAGCTATCACAGATGAAACTGACTTTATTCAACCTGAAAACATCATCAATGTATATATCTAAAGGAATGAAGGGTATTAAGTTTTTTTTTAGTTTGCTACATGATTTGAACACTTCATAGAATCGCAGAATTATAGAAAGGCTTGGGTTTAAAAAGACCTTAAACATAAACCAGTTCCAAGCCTCCTGTCATGGGCAGAGACACCCTCCACTGCACCAAGTTGCTCAGGGCCGCATCCAACATAGCCTTGAACACTTCCACAGATGGGGCACCCAGAGCTTTTCTGAGCAACCTGTTTCAGTGCTTCACAATCCTCTGAGTAAAGAATTTCTTCCTAACATCCAATCTAAATATTTTTTAGCTTAAACCTGTTCCCCCTTGTCCTATCACTATCTGCCTGTGTAAAAAGTCACTCTGCCTCATTTTTAAAAGTCCCCTTTAAGTACTTTAGGATAAGTCAGTGTGCTGTGCATTTACAATCAAGTTTTTAAAGTTCAGAGTAGAATTTTCAAAAATACTTCTTCCCCTTGCTTCAACTAGACTAAGAAGTTTTCCACTGCCTTAATCCAAATCCACATTAGACTAAAACATCTCAACATTTCAAAAATCAGAATTATCTGAAGACTCTTTTACTAGTTCTGTTGCTGACTGAATGATGGCAATGAAACCAACAAATTGTTAGAAACTAGTGAGTGTTTTAGGGTCTACATGGGAGGGCTTCTCACCATCTGTTCTACAAAACCTTCAAACATATCACAGGGAAAAAACTCCCAACTTATTTTAAGACTGCATATTACATATGAGAAGGCACGTAGGACAAATTCCATTTGGAACTAAATCTGGCAAGGGATGTTGAAGGCAGCAGGAAGGGCTTCTCCAAGCATATCAATAGCAAAAGGAAACCAGGGAAAATGTGGACAATGGCTACAGAGAAGGCAGAGTTATTGAATGCCTTTGCTTCAGTTTTACTGCTAAGGCCAGCCCTCTGCAATTCCAGACCCTGGAGGCAAGAAAGTCTGAAGAAGAGAAGACTTTCACTTGGTGGAGAAGGATTGGCTTTGAGATCATTTAGGCAAAGCTGACACTCACAAATCCATGGGCCCCAGTGGGATGTACCCATGAGTGCTGAGGGAGCTGGCAGGTGTTATTGCTGTGCCACTCTCCATCAGCTTTGAGAGGTCATGGAGAACAGGAGAGTAGTCTGAGGACTGAAGGAAAGCTAGTATCACTTCACTCTTCAAAAAAGGCAAGAAGGAGGATCCAGGAAACCTGGTAAGAAAACAGTGGGTTTAACAGTGCTGGTGAAGTAATGAGAGGAAGCTGTACTTATGCTAACTCAACCTGCTCAGAGCTGTTGAAAATTTCATTGAAATGATTATTCTTCAAATTTCAATTATGCCTCTCACTTTTTGATAGTTACAAGTGAAAAGAACATTCCTTGGATGACTGCAACCATTTTTATAGTAACTAGTGACAGCATTCATTGTTGGCAGTCTAAGAGTGTGATCAGATATAAAAGGTAAGATAAGGGAACTGCTTTGAAATCAGAGGTGTAAGCAAGTGCTGGAGATATAATATGAAACCACTGAGCAATTTATAATGCAATGTACAGTGTGGTAAAATTTTTGTTGCATACTGAGCCATAACAGGAGAGACTCTTTGTTTTCTAGAATTAAACTGACAGTTTATTACATAGTGAGATGTTTTTCAAGATGATGTGATTGGTTCTGATGTTTCCAGCTTTAGACAGCCCCACATGCCTGTCTGTATCTCTGCCCTTTGCATGACTTGGTTCCAGTCAGATTGCTGCAGTCACTGTTACCTTCTCTTCCAGCAATGGTTTTGTTGCGTTGTGGAAGGAATTTCCACCTAATTGTCATGGCCTTTCAGGTTAATTTCAGGTCAATGCATATTTCTGATATCTTACTAAAAGCAATAAACTTACTATCGTGTTTTAATAAGACAAAAGTCCATGGAAGAAAAAATGTAAGCATTGTAAGTGATTATTCTCAGCTCCTTTTCTCAGAAATTATTTTAACAGGGAGCTCTGTAGCATAAGACTCTTTTTGCTGTGTGTTTGTACACTACGTGCTCTCTGGATGTGACTAGACCCCTTTGGGCACCATGACAACTGAAGAACAAAACCTGGTAAAGGCTAAGCAATCACAAAAATAAGACAAGTTTCAAAGCTTGTCAGGATGATATCAACAGAAGGATGCAAATGGTGGGCTAAAAATGTAGTTTATTTTTGTGCTTTGTTTTGCTGTAATGACTCATAGTCATTATCACCTCTGTATCAGAACAGGAAATGGAGAAGAGCCATCATTGTTCTGCACCTGGCTGCAGCTTCTCTGCTCTTCCTCAGTTTAGCAAGTGTGTCCAGCTCAGGTGTGTAATCCTTGAGAGTCTGTGTTGGGAGGAAACTGTTAAAACTGGGAGACTTGGTGAACAGGAGGGAATAGTTTCCCTCAAAGTGACCTTGCAGCTGGAAATGCTGAAAATGTTAGTGTGGGAAAATTCCCTTTATTATGCCTAATGTTGTTCATCATCTGCCTGTTTTGAAAAGTAGAATTCCTGTGGAGAGATAACACAATCTCAGACACGTGTGGAAGCCTTTTGTTAGTGAGGCAGGTGAATCCCCACCCTTGCTCTTGGATAGGGTGAACTGAGCCAAACTGTGGCTGTGTGCCTGTGTGGTGTTAGTGAGGTAATGAAATGAATCTACTCTCTGCATTTCAGCTGTGGTTTGATTGCTGCCCTTGGTTACCTGTATGTATCAACTCCCACAGGCTGGGAAGTTCAGTGCCATGACATCTTGTAGCTTTGCAACCTGGTGTCTCAGCAAGAACGGGCCTTCTGATCAATTGTACATTTATTCTTAGAACCTGGTTCAAGACCAGAGCTCTTGGTGCCAGAGAGGCAAACAAGAGCTGGGACTCATTTCAATTACACTACTAACAGTTCAGTCTGAAAGTACATCACTTGATTATGTCCTTTTGTCCATAAACCTCCTTTGTATCCAGTGTGCTCATTTGTGAGCCAAGATTTGTTTTACAATATTTTGGAAGCTTTATGTACACTCTGGTCTGAACCAAATCATAACAATCATGATATATATAGCCCAATTTCTCCCATAAAAAGGTGGACCGTGAAAAACAGAAATATTCCATGTAGTTGGAAGATCTCAGCCCACACCTTTCTCACTGGTGAATAACTGCAAGTGAGAAACTGAGTTGACCTAATTTGCTTCAATGGTAATGATCTGTTAGCTCCTTACTGAGAGCACCTGTAGATAATTTGGGTAAAATGAGACTTTTTTTCCTGGGAGATAGTTTGAAAGTCTGGCTGATATTTAATATTTAGCATCTAAGCAGAGCAGAACAGAAGTATACAAGCAGAGTTCCACCGAACAAGGATTTTGTTGTATCAGAGGCATTATGGAGTAAATTCATAATTGGAAGCATTTGAGAGAATTTCTATGAGTTTCAATGATGTATCGAAATTTGCTGTATTTTATTGCAATACCAAAAGTTTTTGGACTGAAAACCAAAAATCAGGAGGAGGGACAACTTTAATGATCACCTAGTTCAACCCCCGTGGCTTGGGCTGTACTCTAAGCTGAGGGGTTTTTGCATTAAAAACTTTTTTTATTTCTTTCCCTCAAATTCTTTAAGTAAAATGGAAATTTAACTTGTACCTTTACCCAAGTCTGAGTCCAAGACATTTGGAAACTGTGAAGGTGTTCCAACAGCAAGTATTTACCTGCTTTTGCACTTCCTATCACCAAGAAGAAACCCCTGGTTGGAGGACAAGTTGCCACAAACTCCAAGCATTCCAGTCAGCCTGGAAGGCACGTGGAAGGGTGTTATTCTTCTTGCTATGACTCCAAACTCCAATTATTCTTTTTCAAGTTCTTACCACTGAAGGATGAGACTAAAACCAGACTGTTCTGTGTGATTTCATACTACATCAGTGACTTGCGTGTCCAGAGCTTTTTAGAGATTCACTGGAATCATTCTTCAGTGAGTTACGGATGCTGACTCTGAACCTTTATTTTCTAGCAGAAGTGCTTGTGGAACTGCGGTCTAATCTAATTAATTAGGCATGATCTACCTTCTCGTAGGTAGTAGATCTCTTTTAGTCTTAGTTGTATTGAATAAATTCTGCTAAGGAGCAATTACATGGACAGTTATGCCATTGGATGTGAAGAGCAATGACCAGCCTTTGGGCATGGGACAGAAAAATTTTCATCAGAGTAAGCCACAACCAAAGACAGGATAGGTGACACTAATCTTGCGATATTTTGAATACAGGTCATGAATCTAGACCTTTTGTGGGAAAGAGCCTACTACTGAGTGCACAGCAAGGTCTCAAATTAACTTTGAGTTACAAATACTGAAAAGTCAGGAATGAGTTGTTGTTGGGATTTAATCTAGACTAAGAGGTAGTTGAAAGGGAGAAGATGAGTGACGTAAACCTCATGCTCAACTTTAAGATAGTTCCCTTCTTCATAAGAGTGGAGATATTTCCCATGGTTATTTTGGGAACCATTCTTTTTTCTTCTTTAAAAAGCTGACATTGTATTAAATTATGTGTCAAGTCCTCCACAGATCAGTTCTACCCACCACTGACATCCAAGGTGAATTTATTAAGCTTTTTGCCTGTGTTGTGTTTCTTATTCTTGGGGATTGTTTGTCTATTGGATATGAGTTTTCAACCTGAGGTCTCTG
>VZTN01026447.1:1664-21860 GCA_013400515.1 Erpornis zantholeuca
TGCTTTTTTTTTTGCTAGAAAGTAGAGTTAGGTGTGACCTGCTTTGCATATGTGAGGATGAAAATGACCTCAGGATTTGGACAACTTTACAGGTTTTTTTTGCCCTCTCTTCTACCTAAAAACGGAAAGGAGACTTTCTACAGTTGGTCGGTGTATCCTGTTTTGAGAAAGGGATGTTATTTCTAATTCTAGTGAATAGACAAGTAGGCTGTGACAAGTAGGCATGTCTATTGAAGTATAGTCATGGTGACCTGTGAGATTGCAGAGGAAATGTCTTTTGTCAGCTTTTGTTACTGGTCGTCTGCCTTCTCTTAAAGTTATATTCTGCTGGGGACATGGACCTGGCACCCTTTTTGTTTGGATTTTTCACCAAACATAGGGGTTATGCCTCAGTTTTTCATGAGGCATTTTAAAGTGCTTATTGTAATTTTAAAAAATAACCAGACTAACTGGTGACATGTACAAAAAAAATTCCACTGTATATTTAGTGCATATTACCATAACATGCACATCTTCATGCTTCTATTGAAAATTTCATTAAATCACTGGGAAATGTAGTTGGATGATGAGCAAAGTTGCATCCTGAGGAATGCTGCTGTGTAGATATGCATATGTCAGATACTGCCTAAAAGCTGCAGAACAGAGCTCCTCTTGGGTTGGGAATGAAGGGAAAGAAATTTATTACTTCAGAATACTGAGGAGAAGAAATACTTTCTGCTTGCAGAGCCCAGAATGTCTCAAAGGCAAAGGAACTAGATGGCATTACTGTGTAGCACATGGCTGTTTTGGGAGGTACCTGTTGACAGACAGATAGTGAACTTTTATGTCAGACTTCATGCTTAGATCTTTGTACTGCTTAAATAGCATAATGTGTTACTATTAAAGTCATTACAATGCTTCAGTGGAGCCTTTTGTCCTTCTTGGTGTTGTATTATACTAGGAAATGTGTGTTTATTAATTTCTTGTTGTTCTTTTACAGATGGCTGATCTACAGCTCTATAAACTGGATGAATTGGACTGTTTGATCCAGGGCCTCCTTTATGTTGATTCTGTTGGTTTCAATGGCCAACCAGAGTGCTATTATTTTGAAAATCCTACAGATCCTGAACAGTGCCAGAAAAAGCCTTACTGCCTTGATAATCCATATCCTATGCTGCTGGTTAACATAGGCTCAGGGGTCAGCATCCTAGCTGTGTATTCTAAGGACAATTATAAAAGAGTTACAGGATCCAGGTAAATTTACTTTTGTTTCTTTTAATTGTTTTCTTTTCTCCTTCACAGTTGAGCAGGTAGAATTAGACAGGGTGATCAGCTACAGCCCCAAATTGTGCATGTGTTCCCATTTCTTTTTAAAGCCTGCCAGTAGCAAGGTTGAAAATACCCAAGGATTCCTTCAGAGGGGAGATCTACGTCAGGGAAATAATTGATCTGTTCTATTTTAGACCTACCTTAGTCTATTGTTGGTGTTCTTACCTATTTCCCATCTCTTGCTGTGAATTACCAAAACAAAGCTGTCCCAGCAAATGAATCTTCTTTCCCCTGCATTCTGTTCTCTGGTGCATAGTACATGTTAAAGTTTCCCCTGTGTACTGCACATGAGAAAGACTTGCAGATATGTCTTCTATTGCCCGATCTAGGGCATATCTTTGCCACAGTGGTAGCCATGAGCCATTTTTCTATGGACAGTACAGATGGAAACAAGTTCAGTGGGGAAGCATGTTGGATTTCCTGCAGTTCTGGGTCATTTTCAGACACAGAGATTTTGGCATCAATAGACGTGCTTCTAGTCCTTTCCACTATGGAAGGAAAAACATGACTGCAGTGGGTTGTTGACTTGTTATAGATGATGAAATCCCTACTGTTACTGTCTTATGGCTGGTGTGCAGAGCTTTCTGCTGTTCAGATTTTGACTATGTTACAGTGCTGTGAGATACAATCTGAAAAATTTATCCAATAATCCAGGAGCACAGACTAAACAGTGTTCCTATGTGACCTCATGTGCTTTTTCATGCAGTGCAGGTGTGGTGTCTCACTGATCCTCTTGTTTGCAGTGGCTCTGGTGGCTGTGACTGCAGTCACTGCAAATAGGCTAACTTTGTCAGTGGTCAAGAAACAGGGAGGAAGGACGTAGAGGTTAGTAAGTTGAAGTTTATGACTTTGAGGCTGAAAAGTCCAAAGTAGAACTTTGATGAGTTAGCAACATATTATGCACAGTTAAATACTCCCTGATATATTTATGTGGTCAGTAAATATTGTACTTGAGCCTTTACAAAATATTCAAGTGAGTGCTCCTTGCTCAGAGTTCTTGCAGGGAAAGAACATTCAGGGCTGATACTAGGCTTGCTTTGAAAAGGGGCCAACCAGATTGCTTCCTGCCACTGGCTAGGGGGACAAGATCTGTCTTGGCTGCTGGCCCTGTATAGATTAACTTTTGTTCACTGTGCATTCTTTTCTCACTTACTTGAGTGCTCTGCTGACTAATTATTCTTGTGCAGAAAACTTGTTAGGGTGCTACAAATAGCAAAGTGGTATCTGTGGTGTTGGATTGGACCTTATTTTTAGCTAACCCTCGAGTGTAATTTCTCCTATTCAAGTATTAAAGGCCCAAGTCTAGGTCAGTTAAAATCACGCTGGTTGACACTTGAGTTTAGTAGAAACTCAATGTAGGGTGTCTGTGTTAACTCCTCTGCGGGAGGAGTTGCTGGATACAGTTGGCACCTGTGGTACAGCATGTTTACAATGGCAATCTGAAGAGTTGAGGTAAAAGCTGGCTCAAGCTGCTGGTCTGAAGGGACTGTGCTTTTCTAGCCTTGGAGGAGGAACGTTCCTGGGCCTGTGCTGTTTGCTCACTGGCTGCGAGACATTTGAAGAAGCTCTGGAAATGGCTGCAAAAGGAGACAGTACCAATGTGGATAAGCTGGTGAAAGACATTTATGGAGGAGACTATGAGCGATTTGGCCTTCAAGGATCTGCTGTAGCGTCAAGGTATGTATTAATTGAACTGTTTGTAAGGAGTCCCTTGGAAAACTTCCTGTCCATGCTAAGATGGGTTCATAATCCCTGGACTATGCACTGTGTCCATGTGGAAATGTCACTCGATGTATCATGGGGTTTGTCCTTAGATCTCTCACCTACTTCTTGCTCTTCTTTTTTTTTTTAATAGGTGTAAGTAATGCCTGATATAGTTTTCTTCTATTTAAATTACCGTTATTTTGGAAGTGTCCTTACTCATTGTTCTGCCTTTCTAATGAGATCCTTTTTCACATTTCAAATCTATCACCAACTAATGGATATCAAATCCAAGCAAAGCTTGCTAAGTGATAGAATTTTAAGGGCTTTTATCACTCCTAGATATCTCATGTTAAAAGACATGATCTTCCTCACACAGCTTTGGTCATATGATGAGTAAAGAAAAGAGAGATTCCATCAGTAAAGAGGACTTGGCCAGAGCCACTTTGGTCACCATCACCAACAACATAGGTTCTATTGCTCGCATGTGTGCTTTGAATGAGGTAAGTTATTTACCATGAGCTTAAAACCTTTAGAAACAACCTAGTGAGATTATCAGGATGCAAAAATGCAAATTGCTGGCATAGTAGGTGTGTCACTGGCCTTGGTAAATATGCCTATGTTTAATGTCATGTCATAACTCTCATGATTTGTTATGCCTGTGCTTTGATGCAAAGTGTAAGGCTGTTTGAGCTTCAAAGCTAGGGAAGAGGGGAGAAAAATTGAATGTAAAGATCTCTTTGAGGCATTGAGCTTCAGCCTGGAGCGTTCGGTTGTTCTCAAGCTGTAATACATAGATTTTAATATGTTTTTAATACTAATTATTACTCTGTTACTTTGTAGTTACTTACAGATTTTACTATAGCACGACAGAACTTATTTTGAATACTATTTTACTTAGATTGTTTCCATAGCAGGATGGGTTCAAATTGTGTATTGTGTTAAATGTTTGGATAGATGTAAGTTCCGTTGCACTGTGTCAGAAAGAAGAAAAATGCAGTTCATTTTCCTGCCTCAAACTCCTATCAGATGCTTATTCCATTCTTTTTGTTAGGCATGATAAATATGGATGGATTGTTCCATCCATACACTACAGCTTCCAGCAGTTACAAAAAAAGTCAAACACAAAAATCCCCATCACAAACCCAAAAATTTAGGCTGTTGTTTTTATCTGCAGATTGCATCCTTTACTATTATGTGGTAACCAATACCTTTTATCTGCTCTGAGCAGATAATGAATTTATATAATTTTTTAAAACCCAGGTGTTTTAGCTGCACAGCATTTTGTTGGTAGAAGAAATTACTGCTTCTTTTATATATTTAATCAGCAGCACACACCCACAGAGCCAAAAAACTGCCAACAAAACAAACCCAAGAAACTCACCAAACTGCCATCTGATTACTTTAATGGGTCCCATCTAGCTTATGGCTTTATGAGAAATAGTAAAAAATTAATCACTAGTGCTTTTGGTGGGTGTAGGTTTTGATTTGATTTTTAATAAACCTTAGCCACATCTCCCTCTTGGTCTTTCCAAGACAGAAGGTCCTAACATGTATTCTTCTTTCCTAAAAAAAGAGAAGACACTCTTTTTTGCACTGGTTCATTTTGTTTTTTTAATCTTTTTATGGTTGTAATTTTAAGATTGAATTCATCAATCTTATGGTATTCAGAGTGTGGTTGCTCAATGAATTTATGTGGTGGTATATTGATAAATTTTGTGTTCAGAGTTCCTTTACTCACAGTTCATAATATTTCATTTTTGTAAGCATGGAACTTATTTCTAAAAAATGATCAACAGTCCCTCCACAATATCATCTTAAAGTGGCTAATTTGGAGCCTATCATTGTGTCTGCATAATCAAATGTCTTTCTTTCCCCCTTTCAGTTTGTCATTTCACTTTTTCATTTAAACTTTTCATTTAAAGTTTTTCCTTAGTCACAGGATGTCTCTTCAACATTGCTATTCTGTTTATTTTTTATACTCTTTTGATATTTTATGTCATTATTATGTTTGTTGCTCATATTCCTCTCTAGAGGACTTTTAAAACATATTGAACAGCACGAGTTGTAGTGTATGCCTCATCAAGTGCCACTGATAACCTTCCTTCGTTGTGAAAAGTGGCTACAGACATGTATTTCTTTCTTTCTTTCGGTCAGGATGATTCTCTTTCAGTGTTCTCTTTGCTTTCAGCTTCTTTACAGTGTTGCCTTGTGGCATGGAGTTCAAGCAGCATTGTACAGGGCTATCAAAGCATGGAGAGATGCAGCAGGGAACCACATGTGGTGCATTCAGAGGAGGAGATAGGCTGCTAATGAAACTAATGCTTCTGAGCCATTGTGAAAAAGTTCTTAACATCTTTGTTCTGGGGACAGCCTTACTTAAAAACTGGATGTGATCCACAGAATTTTGTGGAGGAATGTGGATTGATGTGTTAAATATTCTTCATTTTACAGGTTCAAAGTAGAATTTCTCCAACACTTGGAGTAATTTACTGAAGTAAATTATTTTGTAGTTTTAAGAAACCAAACTTCATTTAGTCATTTTACATACTATTAAAAAGAAAAATCAAACATGCAGTATCATTTCAAGTAAGTTAATCTTCAGATAGCTTGCTCTTGGAAGAAAATACTAATGCTATAATTCTGCTAAATGATCTGGACACCTAAACTGCCTTTGGGAGATACAGCTCTGATTTACAGCAAGCTTGATTAATCAAATCACCGAATAAGAGCTTAATAAACAGTTAAATATGATATTCTTTTGTGGAACTTGTATGTATTAGATTAGGGTTATGGTAAAGCTCACTCTTAGGTTGATGGAATGAATTTATGCCCTGAAGCATGACTTTTGATAAGTTTTTCCCAATGATTGCAGCTTTAATATTGTGTTGAAAATGACTTGCATATGTGCAGGAAAAAATGAGGCTGGGGAATAAATGAAATATTCTGTCTGCAGAACTTCAAAGCAAATTTGCTTGCACAAAGTTGGCAGTGGGGTAGAAAAATTCCATAGTCTGAAACCATTTGGCCACAGACTCTTTGAAATGGCCTGTCCTAGGCACAACAGAACTGCATAAAGGAAACCAATCTCCTGGTTTATACTTTTCTTACTTGCAGAACATGTAAGTTTCCATCTGAACAAGCTGCCTTGCAAAAACATGTGCAGGGTTCTTTTCTTGTGTTATTGATATAGATTTCCCTATTCAACTATATTGGCAAATATGTCAATATACTATATTGAAGGTATACTATAGCTTTGTGCTGCGGGGTAGTTGAACAATTTAACAAGACCCCACAGAGTGAAAGAGTGCATGTCTTTTCCAGGATGTTGTTATTTGATTAGCTTAAGTAAGCATGTCACCTCCATCTCTCCATCAGTTTAAGATTTCTGTCTTTCAGCTTTGAAAGTTTTAGCAGTGGATATTGACAAGACTCAGTTAAGAGTAGCATTCAACTTCTGAAAAATGCTAAACTTGTTTTTAGTTCAGTTCAGAAAATCTAGGAAACTCTATATTATTAATACAATCTTTAACCTTGTCAACTCAAGGAATGTTGGAAAACAAAAATTATATGAAATTTGCATGTTGATATACACTCTTGTTATTCTACTAGATATGACTAGTACTTTTAGATTCAAAATTTGCAGTGATTTTTATACTCTGTGTTAGGTATTGCTTCTGGTAGCAGTAGCTTTGTTTTTATATGCAGAAAAAATCATGTGCATGTGAAATTGAAATGTAGATTCTAATCAATTTTATGGTATGATATGGCATTACAGGAAATTAATTAGTTGCATATTTGTCCCTCCTTTGTCAGGAGTTGCTTCAGAGACAGAACTGCCTTATCCAAGGATGCAAGGTGCTCTTGGCCATGTTCCATAGCAGCCTTTTGAAATTTAAGAAGTTCTTATTTTCAGTCATAAATTCCCATGAATAATGAATGCATGCTGCTGTGGCTGCACAGTCTAAGGAGTTAGGTGACTGCAGCTAAATAATTTCAGTCAAGTTTGCATTGCAGTGTTTGGCTTGGGGGCAGTCAGGCTTGTCCCTCAGGCAGCAGAGACTGGATGGATGAGTTAGGGCGTGTGGAGATTGGCTCTCACCAGCACTGAGCATTCCAGTGTGGATGTTCCCTGGGGTGTGTCACAGGCAAGGTCCTGGACACAGCACAGATGTAGCTGTGGCACAGGAATTGCTGCAGAGCTGGGTGTTGGGCTTTATAGAGCTGTATGAATGCAGAGGGGTGACCCTTGCTAACCCCTGTGAAGCTTTTCTGGCAATCTTCTGCAGAAGACTCCTGAAGATACCTTTCTAGGGCTCTTCAGAACTGCTGTAAAAGCTTTTGTCTTCAGGATGTGGCCTCCTGCTGAATCTTCTAGACAAATTGTAGTGCCTGGTGAACATCATCTGGTACACCAATGCAAAATCCAAGTGGAGTTTTGTGAATAACAGGCAGAACTGGGCTTGGTAAGACAGTTATGGGCATTGTTGGAACACAGCACAGAAGCACTGCTCGCTGCAGTGATGTACATCCAAATAAGGATAGTCTGTGGCTTTCTCATTGGCAGCCTAATGTTGATGGTTCAAAAAAACTTAATTTCCTGAATGAAAACTGTGTTCAGATGAGCTTTGAAACAAAGGAATGCCATACATGTCAAGTATTATGTTGGCCCCATTTCACTTGCTTTTTGAAAATGGAATCACAGTCCTGATAATAGATAATGAAAGATGTTTCTTCCCATCTCTAACATAATCCTTGTCAGACACCCTTCAGAAGTTCTCCATCTGGATTTAATAATCATAGTGATCTCTGGAAAGTTGCTTCATTTAACATTCAGGGGGGTAAAAATGTCTTCAGTGCAGCCGTATACAATTAAAAAAACCAAAACCACCACCAAAATATTCATAATCTGAGTCATGTTGGGAAGGTCCTGAGAGTTATTCAATATTTTAAGCAAATATCGATCATCTATGATAATAGCCTTTCACTTTCTTTGGAATAAAACTCTGCACCTCCCTGCTCTTGCAACATCTCTTACTTAGTGGTCAGTATGGCAATATTTTTTGACTTTTCAGTCTGAAGTATTTAAATGTAACCTAAAATTCCCATTCAACTTTGTGGTAGAGGCAGAGGTGCATGTTGAATAAGGCAAATAATTTAGCTGAACGTAATTTTTCTCATCTGTTTTTCAAATTCAATTTTACAGAATATTGACAAGGTGGTGTTTGTTGGCAACTTTCTCAGAATTAATATGATTTCTATGAAGGTGCTAGCATATGCTATGGATTATTGGTCCAAGGGACAGCTAAAAGCTCTGTTTTTGGAACATGAGGTAAGGAAATAAATATTTAACTTACTTCTATTTGTAAGTACAAAATTCTTGTAGTTCTTTATTTGGTGAACTTAAAAGGGGAGAAATGCCATTGCTTTGAATTGAATGCACAAGCTAAATTCTGCATAAATGCTGTTTAGTTTACAAATTCATTTGAAAATACTACTTGTTAACTCCTTGTTTTGATCATTAATCTTGTGGTATGGTATGTGTTGTTAAACATTGCCCTTTTCTCATATTTGCTTTCTGACCCTGATACCAACAATTTGCATTTGTGTGGGTTGATATATGAAAACCCCAAGTATAATTCATTTTTGTAGGCATAATTTTGAGGTGACTACCAGATGGACAGGTCCATAGTGGAAACTGCCCTGCCTCAATACAGCGTTAGTATTATGGTTCTGGGTTTTTTTGTCGTTTTGTTTTTTGGGATTTTTTAATAATTTTGGAGAACTATGTAAGACTATTTCCTGTATCAGGCCCTTTCTTCTCCCTGTAGAAGATTTATTAAATCATATTTTAGGTAGAGCAAATATTTGGCAGGGCTGATATTCTTTTAGGTCTCTTAACAGAACTGAAAACTTTGTGTTCATGCTTATGTCTTATTTTGGAATTTGATTTGTTTTGGTTTTCTTTTGCTTTTGTTCAAAGGGTTACTTTGGAGCTGTTGGGGCTCTTTTAGAAATGCTTAAAATGACAGATGATCAGTGATGAAGCTGTCTGGAGAGATTCCTACTGCAGATGCTGCTGGATAAGAGTGAAAGCCACTACAAGGATGGAAATGAAGCCATTACGGTAGTTCTACCTGCTGGATTTGTAAATAATTTAAAATCCTTTTAGCTGATCTTTAATTTCTGGGTTTTGACCTTATACTTCAGAATTCATACTGGGAATGACAGGATTTTTTTTCTGTACACTGTATTTTTTAGGGGAAAAATGTGCAAAGTGGCCAAACATACAGATTTTATGGATTTATTTTAAAAAATGGATACTGTTTAATGTAGGACCTATGATATGAGGCATCTGCTTTTCTTCTGGGGTTTACTGATTAGTGTGGTAATTTTAACTTCATTTAGTAATCACTCTAGGAGATTTTTTTTATCTTATTTTCATGACGTTTCATGATTTGCTCTTGGTTTCAAATGAAACTACAAAGCTGATGCATTTTACTGTGAACACTAGTCATTGATTGTTTTGCCTTTCCTCATTAGATGAGACATTTTTTGTTTAACATCTCTCTGCCCCCAAAAAAATAAATTTGCAAACCATTCTGTGACTAAATGAGTTTCTTCAAAGGACTGTGAGGAAGCTTGGTAATAGGGGGTTTAAAATTGTAATTTTTCAGTAGTTATGAATTGCAACAGGAAGAGACTGCCAACTGGTTTTGCAGGACTGATTCTTCTCTGTAATAAAAATTTTAAACAAGATGAGAACTAAAATTTTAATTATTCAATTGACACTTAAATGAAAACCTGTTTCTGATGAAGACCTCTGATCTGCATGAAGAGTTCTGTAGTAAAGATGTTATTCACACTTGGTATTAAATGGCAAAGGGAGATTGTTTTCACTTATTTTTCTGTAGTCTGCAAGTTTTAACTTTTTCTTAACTAAAAACAACTGATAACAGCATTATTAAAAGCCCAATAACTAAAATTAGAAAAATACTGACTAAACTATTTTCTGCTTTTAAACTAGTGTTAATTTTCCCTCTGGGACACTAAAATTTGGGTGTTTATTCCAATACAGTATTTTCTACCTTTTCTGATTTGTGGACCTCTCTAGATATTTTTTTCCCTTTGAAATCTATGTACTTAGGTTGCTGCAGAGCATGTATAAACTTGCTTTCCTTAGACACCTTGAGGGCTTACTTACCTTATGAGAGGCAGAAAAACAGTTCATAAATTATTTTGTCTTGCAAGACTGTATGTGATGTCACATAATGTAAATTACTCATCAGAGGAACAGTATAAAATTCAGTATATTTTTGGAAGGGGGTTTATTTCTCTTTTTTAAGTCATTAACTTACA
Organism: Erpornis zantholeuca; assembly: GCA_013400515.1. Classification (NCBI taxonomy): domain Eukaryota; kingdom Metazoa; phylum Chordata; class Aves; order Passeriformes; family Timaliidae; genus Erpornis; species Erpornis zantholeuca. The sequence continues at coordinate 12,033 of VZTN01026447.1, forward strand.
TATCTCCCAAATGTTGAAAGATGGTAGTATTAACTGAAGTGTTAACTTGTCTGATGGAAATAAAGACCACTACTGTTTTGACAGTTTTAATGTATCTGTGCAATTCATTTCTTGGAAGCAATGATGTGATATGCATAACACTTTTTTGTGACATACATGACTACTTCTTTCCCTGATAATTGTTTGGGTCTTGACATGTTTTTACTCTTCATTATAAAGCTTTAGTCTTTAAAGCCTTTTTCCTGCTTGAAGTTGACTTTAAAGGACTGTAAACCAAAAGATGAGATGATATATTAGCATATTGAAGTTGATATTTTCTGTAATACTGAGCTTGAGATAAGTGCAGATGGTTCTGCTCAGTGCCTCTATTTTTTTAATAAAGAAAAAAAAAAGCTTTGATTAAGGTTATTGGCTTAAGTTTTGCCTGGGAATAAAGATTTATTTGTACAGTTTTTTAAGGAAAACTTCAGAATGTTAAGTAGTAATTGTGCTTCTCCTGATAAACAGTAGAGGGAAGCATGACATCAGCCATATAACTGCTTGGTTGGTTTGTTTCAGGGTAAGATCCTGTCTTTTTCTCCATTGTCTATTATTGAAGGGAATTTGATATTGGAATGTCTGTCACCTAGGTGTTCCTGCATTCTTCACATTTAGACTTACGTGAAGACTATAACATTAAGTAAACAAATATGAAATAGCAGTTCTTTTAAGATTAAAATCCTTCACTCAAAAAACCCAACAACAAAAACAAAACCCAAACAAAGCGAAACCAAACAAACACCCTCAAAACAAAACCACAAAAAACAAACCAAAAAAAACCCCAACAAAGCAAAAACCCACACAGAGTCAAAAAAACCCTAGCAAGCCATTCGGGGAGATGCACAAATTGAGGCTGTGTGGTTGAAGAAGAAAAGCACAATTGCAGTAGCCCTGAAGTTAGCTGTAACATTCTAGGGACTGTCAGGTAAGTGGATCACAGTTTTAAGAAAAGCACAAAACAAAACTTTACCTTAAAAATGGTGATTTTAAATTTCAAGTTCTTAATAGGTGAATTGCTGTAGTTAAAGGAATGAGAAAAAGTCCTCTGAATTGTATATTGCTTAAATGAGTACACCTGGTAGGCAAAAATATTAGCAGACTTAATAGGATAGAGAGTTGTGGAAAGTCACAAAGTAAAAGAAATAAGAGGAAAATGACACTGTAAGTTCAATTCTTCCTTTCCTGAGGGAGAAACCCCTACTGAAAAACTACTTTGTTGCCTTGAAATCTACAATTGATTCCTTTTTTCTGTGTCCCCACCACTACCATCAAATCAATCTACTAGTACTAAAGCTTACTTCTTTACCTTCAGACTTTGCCTGCCTCCACTAATCCCAGCTCTTGTTTTCCTCTCCATGTTTCCCCTCTGTAGTTAAGATAATGGATGAATGACAGTGTGGTTGATTTCTGGCACTATTACAATATTTTTGCCATAGGGGAGTACTTTGGGGCATTTCTAAGAGTGTTGGTATTGTCTTGAATTTTTCTGATTGTGTTTGGTATCCAGTTGCTGTCTACAGTTATCTGTTGGAAGGGGTTCCTCAAGGTGCCCCACTTCATCTTCCAGAGGTATCTAAAGAGTCTGAAAACAGACTTGCTCAACTACATAGATAAACTTCTACTATAACTGGACCAAACTGGAAGTTTGTGCAAGCAAAGTTCAACTCCAGCACTATCAAAGAGTATTATTGAGAACCTAGAACTATCCAGATTCTTGAATCTTTTTTGTTTTGGAAGTGGCAAAGTTGAATAGGCAGACTTCCCTAAGGGAGATCAGTGAGTCTGCAGGTTTAGTACATGTTGAAAATACTTGTTTTGTTATAAATTAAAGACATGTTTTACCAAGCCAAGCTTTGTTAATCTATCTTATCTTTTTGAAACATGGTAAGGTAATTATTCAGGTAAGTTGGAGTAGAATGTGTCAGACTAATTGCTGTCACTTGTCATGTCCTGTGCTTCTTTTAGACTTGAACTATTTGTTATTTTATCACATGCTACTCTCTTCGCTCCCCACCACCAACAAAAACCCCCAGTTTTTAATGGTTTTGACAAAAAGTCTAATTACATCCCCTAGGAAGAAGGGTCTGTATTTTCAAGTAAGATTTTTGGACTAAAGTATTGGGGGAAAATCTCTAGTGCTGGATGAAGAGTGAGAGACAACTAAGAGTATTTAGATTTGATAGAGAAGGCTAGCATGGGGTGCAGGGGGCAGTACAAGAATCTGACTTCTAGGACAAGTAGAGTGCAGTTCATTCCAACCTCAGCAAAGCTGTCCTGGTGTTTCACTGTTATCAGCACTTCTGTTCCCATTAGATTGTCACAAGATACTTGTGAGTGATTTTTGGCAGGACACAGCAGAACTTTAGAGATGGGAGAACCATATGGGGTTGAACTGATGACAAAATAAACATACATGATTGTTTCCAGTCGGATGAGGAGTTCTAATGGGTTCTGTTTTTAAAGTAAAAGGTGTCTTTGAATTTGGGATTAAATGAAATACGGGCTATGAAAAAGACTGCGGTCTGTCTTGTGTCTTGCTACCTCTTGGTACCTGGAATGAAGGAGGGTAAACAGCATAAAATGGCATTATGTTTTACTTAAAATAATGTGTCATTCCCTGTTCTTAAGTGGCTTTGCTTATTTTGTTGTGATGGTCAGGGCACTTCCACCTTTAAAAGTGTCTTTCCAAGTTGAGAACTTTGTAGTTTCCAGGTTTTCGGGTGGGTGACCCATTCATTTCTTTTCAAACTTAAAAGTTAGAGTGAATCTGGGCATTTAATACACAGTAGAAGTTGCTCTTTAGCAAATGCTGATGTACCAAAGCAGCCTTGGCAGTGCAGGTGCAGGGCTGAGTTTCCCCGTGTTACCGAGATTTCCATTTGTGCCCATCCATGAGGATGAGGTCTCAGCTAACCACGTTACCACTTTCTCATATAATATGTTAGATTTTTTTTTTCCAAATGCCATGCTTTTTTGGGTTTAAAATCTTTTGTGAGATGACCTTTTCCTTGCAAGGGAATACACATTTTCTGTTGCATCATTGAAAGCATCGGGGAACAATGCTTAGAGCAAGATGGAATCTCATAGTGGGCAGATACTGGTTTGATAATGCCTTTTGTCACAACAGACATATCCGTGCTTCAAGCAACAAGATGGTGTGGCCACTGGTGTGCTGTGACTTGTTCGGAGGATTTGTTTTGCATTAATATGTTAGCAAATTGCACAAAAATAAAACAGCTGGTCTCAGCTTGTAGGAACTTCTAATGCAGATGCTAGGTTGGGTGGAAGTGGAAATTCAGTAAGGATAAAGAAATGAATGTCTCAAACCCGTAGGAAAGACATGCTGATCAAAATGCTCTTTCCTACAAGCTTTTAGAACAGCTGCATCAGTCGGGAGACTACAGTTGGAATATCCTCATGTAAGGCAGTAAATCATTACCAACCTGCAGATGTAATACTGACTTGGGATACTGGTATTGTTATCTACATCCTCCCCCTCTGTTCCTCCCACTGGAATTACCCCACTGACATCCTTATTGTCAGCAGGAGGCAGCACAGCCAGTGTGGTCTGTGAACATCTGTGAAATGCGGTAGTGTAATGTGGGCAAGGCAACTGAAGCTGTGAGAGACTTCTCTGAAAAGATTGGATAGGCTTCACCTGGAGATAAAAACTTGGTATTGATTTGAACAGTGAGAACACTCTCCTGTTTTGAAAATCGTTCTTACTCTTTTTGTATTTTAAAAATTAACTGTGAAATAATGCATATTAATTTTAAAAACCCTAAATGAACAAATGAATTTATCATTTTCAAAGAAGGCTGACTAAATTATTTACAAAATGCTGAGTGTACTTAAAAAAAATTTTAGTTCCTTTCAGTAGAATTGTTTTGTTTTTTGAGCAACCTCACCCCTACTGCTATTTGAATAAGTAAACAAAAACATGCTGTTCCTATGTCCTAAGCATGGAGCATGCTGTTACCCAGCTAGATGTCAGCATATTGCACTTGGCTGCAAAAGGCTGTGCACAAAAAATCCAGAAATATTTACAAGATGAGCCAAAAACACTCCCAGATTTCCCAGTGTTTGTCACTTCTGTTTTAACTTAGAAAACAAGTTTTCTTTTCAAATACAGGAGGTTTGCAGACTTCTCTCCAGCAGATTTGCCTATGCAGTGTAGCAGCCCCCAAGCATCACTTTTTGAAGGGGGAAAAGCAATGCAAGGGAAGCTAAAGCTGCTTCCTGATGATAGCTGCAGGCTCACCTGTAACACACTTCACACCTGCTCTTTTACAGCTAGGGCAGAAAACACTGAGGAACTGAATTTGTCTCCACTCCTTGCTCTCATCACATAAGAAATTTTATTAAAAAAAAAAAAAGCAGAAAAGGCACCGAACCTTGCAGATTAATTCACCTTTTATTCATGGGAAGGTCAGCTTAGTTTTAGTCAAGAAGACTTCTTTTTTCAATTTCTGATATTTTTTTCCTCAATTTGGAGCTTGATTTTTTTAAGGTGCCATGCAACATATCTCTCTGTTCCAGCTCTCCTACCTGAAAGGCAATTATAGAAGTGCCTTTGTGAGATTTTTGTGAACATCTGGTTCACAGCATTATGGAAATTTGCTTCAAGTTTCATTTTAGATACATTGCTGTAAAGTTCTAAGACACCAGCTCTGGAATTACAAGCCCCTTTATCAGGCTAGGAGCAAAAGGGCTGTTACTGATACCATTCTGTGGAGTCCACTGATTACGGGCATAAGACACTGTAGAAGTTTGTGTATGAAGATTGTTAGGCTATTGAAATATCTTTATTCACAAAAGCGTAAAAACCGGCTTTCCGTTTTCTAACATTGCCTTGCAGACCCATTGGAGGAAAGAAGGTAATTTAGAGTCAGTTCCCTTTCAGTCCCTGACCATTCCACGTCCTCTGCTGTGCTAGGAAGTAGTGGTGTGTGACTGGCAACTCAGTAAGGGGAGCTTTGGGACACGCACAAAGAATGGCAGAACAGCAGAGAACTTTGTTAAAGACACACACAAGAAAACACTTAAGTAAAATGTTATTCAGCCCTGAATCAGAAATCTGTTGATGAAGTTTGTGTCACCAGTTATAAAGCTGGCAGCACTAGTCTTAGAGGAATGAGATGCTAGGTAATGCTAGTGCCCTGTGGGCAGAGGGGACAGAGCCCTGGCAGGCCGCAGCCTGACTGGCCTTGCAGCCACGTGGCTGATACCCAAGTGCAAGGCCATGGATAATCAATGTTGTAATATTTACCAAAATGCTGTGCTGCCCAGAGCAGATAGTTTCTGATGGACTTTTAGCTAGCTCTGGTTTAAGCCTCTCTCTGTACATGCTTAAGTCAGAGAGAAAAAAGCAAGTGAATGAGGGGGAAAAAATGTTGCACCAAGCACAGGGTGAAAAAGGAATTAAGATTCTGTGTTGCATAAGTGCCCCTGGAACTAATCTGGTACATCTCCAAATAAAACAGAAATCTTTGATGCTTGTAACTTTCTGTGTGGAATGACAATAGTTTCTGTGTTTGTTAACTCTGTAAATGTTTGCTGTAGATAGTATCAATGGGAATATTTTATTTAAAGGAGTGTATTAAAGCTTAAATTTTAATAAAGAAATTTTTCATAAAGAAACTTCTCCCCCAGCCTGTGAACACAACAAATGCAACAAATAGGTAGTAAAAACTGAATTGAAAGTAGTCCTGGGTGTTAAGCTGTGCATTTTACAGTTGAGCTGGAGCAAAAACAGGTCTAGAGGCACGGTATACCCTAGGTAGGATGAGGAACTCTCTCTGAAAGCCTCAGCAGTCTGCAAATACCAGACAGAGTTTTGTCTGAGATACAGCAAGTTCTTGTCAAATGATTGGTTTTTTGTGTTGTGGAGGTGTGAAGAATTGGTAGTGGTTTACCATCTTCTTTTACTCGGTTTTGTGTGCTGATTTGGAGAACAGGATAAAGACCACCTGCGCTGCCTTCAGGCCTTGATCCCAAATTCAACCTTCTTTAGCTTGTGCATTTCCCTGAGAGCTGGGACAGGCAAGGGTGTTGACAATGAGCAGGATAAGCTCCTAACACCATTTCTTCTGCAGAGCACAGCAAGCCATACTTGTCATCTAGAAGAACAAAAACATAATGCTATGAAAAGTTACAGAATGATGGAAATAGTTATGTCTCCTGAGACTGGAGTGACATTACAGCTTATATTTGGGGTCACATTCCTGTACAGATTGAAGAAGCCCAAGCTTCTGGTCCACGGTTAGATGAATATGGAAGAAAGACTGGAAGAGCTGTGCAAAGGCTTGCTTTCAAGTACAACTAATTCAAATTTATTATTCCCATGCTGTGAAAAATTCCAATGTCTAAATTTTCTTCTGCTGGGAAATTTCAAAATATCTACATTTCATTTCACTTTTTCCACCAAAAACAAGCATGCTAGCAAGGAAGCCTAGCAGGCTGCAACAAGCAAGTCACTTGAAATATAAGGTTTTTTTAAAGCTACTGCATTTGTACAGCCAAATTTTGCTAAATAATGTTTCCACAGGACGTTCGTAGTGATGAATCTCTGTTTTCCAGTGAAAAATTGTTGCACATGCTGGCTGGAATGTAGATCTTTGTAAAATAAATGCATATAAATGTGTCCAAAAATTTACAGTGTGTGCTAGGACCAAGGACTTCCGTGACACGTTGCTAAAGAGGGGCAAGGCAGGAGATTTGACATGTGGAAGTTTGTAATCTATAAAAAGAGATGAATCATCCTCTTGCTTAGCTAAGTATTGATTTGCCTATACTTATTTTATATCAAGAAAGAGAGAATACTTCTGCAAAAATTTCCCAGTATTCCGGAAGATGATGCACTGAGTAGGTAGCAAGACATATCCTCATCTAGTTTTGAGTGTCATCTGAAACTGTCTGGTTTTAAATGCATCTTTTGGCCTGATGCCGTATGATGGTCTTACGTTCAGGAATTGCTAGTGTCCATGAAAGAGTGAGGAGATCATTACATACTCTTTTTTCTATCTTAGGTTACATATATGACTTACACAGCCACATATTTTTAGGAATTCATCAGTCTTTTGATCTCTTGCTAAAATCTTGTGCGTCAACAAGAAACAGAGCTTGGCTTCACCTCCAGAAGGAACCTTAGCTCTCAAGTGGTGGGTACTTTACCTTCTTGCCTTGGAGTTGGCAAAATTTGGACTAGCTGCAGAGAGGGGGCTGAAGGAACCAAAGGGACTTATAGTTTTGTCAGTCCTTGGCTTAAGTTTTTAGAGATGCCAGGGAAGCTGTGTTCCCTTGGCTATGGGATGCCAAAGGTTGTAGATCCAAGTGTTAGTGACCAGATCTGGAAATGTTCCTCTGAGCATGCCATTGCAGCATGTCCCTGTACTGTTGGCTGGCTGCAACAGGGAGATGGCAGAAGAGGGCAGTGGAAGGAGAGTAGTGAGGCTTTCAGTTTCCAATGGGTATTTGTACATAAAGGTTCAATTTAAGAACACTAATTATGTAGGAAGGCCATTCATCAACAGTATTATGGCACCTACCATCCTCCAAACTGTAAAAGTATTTATTTTTACCTGTTGAATTCTGTAGTATTATACTTTCTGTTATCTTTGTGGTTTGCAAAGTGTGAAAGAGTGTAAAGGAATTACTCTTGTTTGCACAGGAACCAAACCAAAACAAGCCCTTCCCCAAGTGTGTTTTCTTTGCCTAGTCAGGCACTCCAGGTGAGGGAGTGTGGTTCTGTCCTATCTTGATTGCAGCTCCAGAGAAAGCAACATGCATAGTCCTGCAACTTTGGAAGGATTAATGCATTATTTGTGACTCCTTTTGTGTTGCTTGTCCAACTGGTGTCAGCAGTTGAAACTCGCATGAGAAAAATTCGTGACAAAACAAAGCCTGTCATGAATGTGTAAAACACACATGTAATCCAAACCCTGGTATTTCTATTACTGTTAGAATTTTGATCCAAGAGCCAAATGAAGCATTTCGATTTGGCAATATCTAGCTTCTGATACTTCAGTACTTAAAATGAATGTATAGAAAAATTAAATAGCATGGAAGTGTTTTAAAGTTGTTGTAGCGCCAAGGGCAGGTCAGCAGGGTGTGAGTGGTATGGTTGCCTCTCTGAGTTTCCCTGGCATGTATGATGCACAATGTGCTGTAGTGCTCTGACTATATCCTTTCCACACCACAGAGAAGCATTACCTGTTGTTGAGCCAGATGTCAAAACGTCAATAGCCAATATAGATAACCACTGTCATTCCCACTGCTGATGGGGAGTTATCACAGAGATGCTGCCAACCAGACTTGCAGAGGAAGTTGGCTGCAGTGTTGAGATCCCCAATTTCTTGGCCAGTAGCTTAATGCCTAGACCATCTTGTTCAGAATTTTATCTTGCAGTGTTAAGCAGTTCAAATAAAGTCTGCTGCAATTATGTTAGCAGTGTATTTTGGCAAAGGAAATCTTCTAACAGGAAGCAGTTTAGTACAGGTAAGTTTAAAAATCTTTCTAAAATATTAAAGAGCCATAAGAACGAGGGTGAAAAAAAATCAAAAACAAGAAAGTAAGAGCTGCACATTTTTTGTTCAAGGACAAGTTTTTATTACCCACATGCATGGTGGGGAAAACCTCAACCTTTTCTCTTGAACTGCTGTGGTCTACATGCCACAGGAGGGGCTGTACTTGTGTTAGGGAAGATGTGGGTGGGTGGTGTGCAGCTTCATCCCACCGTGTGCAGAAGGAGGGGAAAGATTGTTCTCTCCTAGCTCTCTTGTGCTTCTGTATGGCACAGAGTAGTTCTAGAGTCATGTAGAAAGGGAAGTCTTTTCCAATTAATAATCTACCCCGAAGCTGTCATGCTCACCCAAAGCATGTATGCTTGAACTTATCCTGAAAACCAGCAGAGCAAACACCTCCCTGCCACCCTCCAAGGGCTGCTTGCACACTCCTGAAAGCTTTGCACTTGTTCTATATAGCAGCACTGGAAGGCAGCAAGGTCCCAGGGGAAAGACAAGGACCAAGCAACTCTTGTCTGGCAACAAGAAGGGTAAGAAAAGATCCCTTTTTATCTTTGTTCTCATGGAAAGTGTCACAGGATGTTTAATGTCCTTTCTGAGCAAAGACCTGCTGCTTTCCAGATCTTGCCCAAAAACACATGCAGTATTCAGCAGGCCACTTAGTTTATCTTTCTTGGATAAACAGAAGGCTGCTGGAATTTGAAACTTGTTCCAAGAGTCTAGGGTCCAAATCCCCATGAGTCCTTCCCCTGGTCTGGGGTTTTGAGCTGAGTTTGAAAATTTAAAGACTTTCAAACGGCAGCATGATTCCTAATGGGCAGGAACGGCTGGTGTATGTGACAGAGGGTCACCCTTATGCAGAAGTTCTGGTGTTATTTCCACCCTTGAGTGTTGCCTGACTTTAAAACCGTTTAAAAATACCTTATGAAATGCCTAAGAGCACTGATCCACAAATCCCAGTACTGACTTTGCCTCGATGGGAAGAAAAAAAATCCCTCTTAATGCGATGAAAGCTCCCGTGGCACTGCTGAGACGCACTTTTTCGTGTTGGTGAAGGTACCACGAAGGAGGGACTCCGGCTGCTTCCGATGACAGCTTGACGGAGCCGGCGAGGGGCAGCGCTCGGCCGAGCCCACCGGGCCCCGCTGCGGGGAGGGGCAACCAGTCGGCCAGGTGGGCGACCAGGGCGGCCGGGCAAACTCCAGCGGGAAGGGGGCTGAGCCGAAACAGAGCCGCTGCCCTGCCTCCTGCGCTGGGGGCCGCGGTC
>VZTN01026447.1:21901-50500 GCA_013400515.1 Erpornis zantholeuca
GGGCGCGGAGCGGGGCGGGCAGCGCGGCTCCCCGGCGGCGGCTCGCAGCGCTTCGGTGAGGCTGCAGCCGCGTCGCTTTCCTGCCCTGCCTGGGTCGTGGTAGAACTGCGGAAACATCAAAAAATGAATAAAAATTAATTTAAACGCCACTATTTAATGAAGGAACTGTATACGCGTGCATACATATGTATAAACTGTTGGTAAGGTAAGATGCTAGTCAGGTAAACAGCGTTTAAGAATAAACAGCGTTTCAAGTTGCTAGATGGTATGAGGAAACTCAGCTATCTTTTATTTCCGTTGCATAAGCAGAACAAATGTACCTGTTCAGAAGCAGGTGTGAGGGGCAGTGCTGCACCTTGTCGCCGTCCCCGTGCGTGAGGACCCGCGGCTGCCACAGGGATGCTGCCCGTGCACGGGTGCGTCTGTGTCAGTGCCTGTGGGTGTGAGTGTGAGTGGGTGTGTGTGTCTGTGTGAGTGGGTGTGTGTGTGGGTGTGTGTGTGTGAGTGGGTGTGTGTGTCTGTGTGAGTGTGTGTGTGTGTCTGTGTGTGTGTGTGTCTGTGTGTGTGTGAGTGGGTGTGTGTGTGTCTGTGTGTGTGTGAGTGGGTGTGTTTGAGTCTGTGAGAGTGGGTGTGGGTGTGAGTGTGAATGNTGCGTGGGTGTGTGTGAGTGTGTGTGTGTGAGTGTGTGTGTGAGTGTGTGTGTGTGTGTGTGTGTGTGTGTGAGTGGGTGTGTGTGTGTCTGTGAGAGTGGGTGTGGGTGTGAGTGTGAATGGGTGTGTGTGTGTCTGTGAGAGTGGGTGTGGGTGTGAGTGTATGTGAGTGGCTGTGAGTGTGTGTGTCTGTGAGAGTGGGTGTGGGTGTGAGTGTATGTGAGTGGCTGTGAGTGTGTGTGTCTGTGAGAGTGGGTGTGGGTGTGAGTGTATGTGAGTGGCTGTGAGTGTGTGTGTCTGTGAGAGTGGGTGTGGGTGTGAGTGTATGTGAGTGGCTGTGAGTGTGTGTGTCTGTGAGAGTGGGTGTGGGTGTGAGTGTATGTGAGTGGCTGTGAGTGTGTGTGTCTGTGAGAGTGGGTGTGGGTGTGAGTGTATGTGAGTGGCTGTGAGTGTGTGTGTCTGTGAGAGTGGGTGTGGGTGTGAGTGTATGTGAGTGGCTGTGAGTGTGTGTGTCTGTGAGAGTGGGTGTGGGTGTGAGTGTATGTGAGTGGCTGTGAGTGTGTGTGTGTGAGCGGCTCCCCAAAAGCTCCAAAACCCGAGGCACAGGCTGCTCAATGACGGGCTGGAGAGCTGGCCTGTGGCCTTCTGCAGGGTTAGTTAGCTGTGGAAGTAGCTAATCATAGTGATCCTTATCCAAAACAGCCTTGATATTTCTTCTGGGATATTAACATAGCGTATTTCCAGGAGAATTCTTAGTCCCTTGTAGGACAACCAGGTGTGCAGTAGTAGATTCAGGCCAAGTGGCAGGGAATCAATTCAATAAAAAAAGCTCCAGAAGATACAGTGAGTATTATCCTTATTTTGAACTTTCTGATAATTTGCCACTCATTTGTTGACCTGGTCTGTTTGGTATCTCTACAGGTAAGCTGTTGAGTGGGTATTTGGGAAGAATTTGGGTTTGTGTGGTAGCATTCTGACTGAATTGATTTCATTAAGTTAACAAGCTGGTTGGGACAGCTGAGTCTGTTGTTGTTGTAGGTCTGCTCCTGCAGTGGCAGTGAGGAAATGTTTCCGTTAGTGCTGGGAAATTGGAGGATAGCATGAAACTTAATGAAGTGAAACAGAATTGCATTTTCCTCAGAGTGATTCTATTATGCCTCAGTTAGGGCCGTGTTATTGCTCACCTCTAATCATTGGCTGGTACTGGTTTTTTGTATTTATTTTTTAGTGCTACATAGCTCATAATGTGTTCTTGTTTTATATTTTTTCAGTTGCATTATATTTAATGTTTACTTTTCCATCTTTGCAGCAGTGTAACAGAAGCTGTATTTTAATAGAAGGTTTCTCTAGGCTTCCCTAGGGGGTTTCTATAGTAATGCCTTTAAAATTCAATCATTAACTTTTGCCTTAACCTGCAGCTGGAAAGTGATGATGAAAAACAATATAGCACTGTGTGCAATTTAATTTTACAAAGCTTTATCAGAATTGATTCAGCTGATATGTAAACAGGGGAAACCTCAGGAACTTTCTTTTCGCCTCATCTTGCACATTCACTTCAGCTTCAAGCTGTGCACCATGTACCTGACAGCTGCCTTGCTGCAGCACAGGCTCCTGACCGATGGGATCTGCTGAGCTGGTTCTTGTCTGCAGCTGTGAGGAGGGGGACCAGGACACCCCCAGGGATCCCTTCCGGATCCATATTCCCAGGCCAAGGTCCGACGGACTGGGCACAGGGGGGGAAGATTTTTCAGATGTTTTGGTACAAACACAATTGCTTCCTGAGGGAGAGATTTGGCATGTGTTTCCTGAGAGACCCGTGCTTGCGTAAGCAGCCCCCTGCCACCCTCTGAGCTGGACTAGCACAGCCATTTGTGGGACTCTTGGGGGACTGCAGCGGGGAACTGCAGTGGATTCAAACACACATTTTCTTCTTTTTTTATTGATTACTTTTAATTCTGATCTGTCTGACTGCGTGGCTGCTGTGTTGGGGCTGAGAAGGTGGCCTGAAGGAAGGGAACATGTGGCAGGGAGCAGGAGGTAAGGGCTGTTTCTGCTGGCATCACTACTGATGAAAGATGTAATTCCTTATCAAACTGTGGTCAGAGGGGGATGACTTATGGGTATGGCTGTTGCCCGAAAAATGTAGCTGAATGCTCAGATATCTTACTGCAGTTGTGTGCACGTGAAGTTAGTTAGCTGTATACACGAAGATATGATTCTCTATTTCTGTTTTAACTCTGAGTTTTCACCTCATGATTTTACTTTCCTGATGTATAACTCTGTACAACTTCAGGATACATTCCCTATACTATTCTCTCTTGGAGTATGAGGATTTTAAAAGATCATTTTTCTGGAAAATAGACCCAGGCATCATAAGAATATGAGTTTAATAAAACAGATTATATTTAGCTGGATAGGTGAATGCCTAAAATTCTAAAAGAGAAGATTAAACCACCCCTAAGATGGTGCCTCTAATCCTAGAAAGAATAACTGTTACATGCAGGCATTTTACTCTGTTTTACATGTACATAACATGTTAAATATACTTTTGAAAGTAGGGTAGACCTGCTGTTAAATTATGAATGAAAGAAGCAGTTAGACAAATAGCACTGTTTTTATTGGTATGGTGAGACTAAGAAGTCAGTTCAAGGTAAGCATTTCATAATCTGCTACAATTTATTTTAGTCTGGAAAGCATTGATGCTTTTGTGCATTGTTTTAGGACTTGTTCTCATTCCTACTTTAGACACTTTGTTTCTCTGTCATGATCCTATTGTAACCAGCAGAAAAACACCCAGAGCACATTGTCCATTCAGCATGAATGCATATTTAAAGAATGATGGTACACACTCTAGTTCATAGGACTTGAAGACAAAATTACATGCTATTACTGTCTTTATTCAACAGAGAAAAATCACTTCTTCCTTCCAACCTAAACCAAGAAACTTCATGGGATTGAAGAGAAATATCTTACCTTTACTGTCCTGTGGTGGGTCACTACAACTGCAGTTTGGATTATCTTTGTAGAGTCTCATGCATATTTAAAAAGCAGATTAAAAAAAAAAATCTTAATTTTATCCATTTTTCCCTAAGAGGAAAGGGTTTCCTTTACAGTAGCCTTATGAGAGCAAAATACATATTTTGTGAACTATGTTGTTGCATGCGTTAATTGGCACACATCGATGTGACTGTGAGCAGTAAATCTGTGAGCTTCAGCCTGCCTGCAGGAGGTGGGCTTCCAGCTGGTGGGATGGAGAAATTTGGAAAGGTGTAATTTTTAAAAACCAAAACTGTAGCTGTCCAAGCTAACCACTCTGTTTTTCTTCACTGGAAACGAAGGTGCTTCCTACTGAGCTTATTGAACTGATGGTTTTGTTTCCCTCTCCCGAAGTGTTCTGTGCTTGCAGTGAAGTAGAAGAGCTGTAGCCAATAGGGCTCTACACCAAGTCAGCTGCTCTGGGTGAACACCCCCAGGTGGACACTCTCTTTCTGGACTGGCTCCTTGTCTCTCCTCAGCTTGTAGGATGCTGGATATAACTACATGCAGGGAAAGCTGTGATTTTCTAAGTATGAAATCTTTGATACTCAGGTTCCCCATCCTCCTGTTTTTGGAAGAAGCATTTTTCAGTACCAGAGGGTGGGTGCTGTTCAGGTGACACCTGTCTGGCACAGTCACAGACACCATGGTAGGACAGAGGAGCCCACAGAATTCAGGTATAGCCAGGAGGCTCTTATCTTTCCTTACACGGCAAGATCAAAATCCATCACTTTTCTTTCTGCAGCATTTTAAGCTGTGCAAGCCCCTGAGGCAGCAGATCATCTCTTCAGCAGCAAGATGAGCTATTCAGTGGTAAGATTAGCCAGCAATTTGTGGCAGATTTCTTCCCCAGAGCCTGCAGCAGCTGGGAATTGTAGAATTGGCTTGGGGGCATGCAGCAATGTATTTTGTTAGTGAGTTGGGATGAGTTTAGTCTTCATTAGTAAAACTCTATCGGTTACTTTGCATACAATACAAATGCTTCTGAGTAGTTGTTTCTCAGCTGCAGTTCAGTGTCGGAGAACTACAAGTTATCCACAAACCAGGATATTCTTGCTGTTTTAACTTGACTTAAAAAAAAAGGAACTGCATTTTTTGTTCTTATTTAGTTTCTGTGTTGTATTTATTAGTTTTTGCTTGTTCTGTTTGATGAGATAATGGAATGAGAAGGCAGTAAATGAAGAATCTTTAGTGTTTACTTTTAGACATTACCTGTTTTCACTGAAAAACTGTTGCTTTCTTTTTCCTTTTTTGGTATTCTATTGTAAGATGATTTTCTGGGCTTTGGTGTGAATGCTGTCTCACAGCATTATGTAAATAACAGAGAAAAATTAAGCAACTGTATTTTTTTAATATGTGTTGTATGTCTGGTCTATGTAGGGGATGTACACTCACACTTACAGGCACCAGCACTCGGGCTTACATTTCACAGCAACTTGGAAGTTGGGTAATGCTATTTAAGTGGAAAGGATTAAAAATTAATGTTGAAACAAGACATGGGAAATAATCTGGGCTCCTTTTACTATTAAAGATTCTGTTCTTTAACTGTTCTCATTGTCACTAGAATCTATTCTGTTTCTGGGGAATTCTGTTCTTGAATGCTTTTTCAATGGTAAATACATCAGTTACTAGCAGAGGGTTGTCATAAGTGCCCAGAAATAATGAACATGGGAAGCCCTAGACCATATGTGGATATTTATTTATGATGTACATATTTGTTCTTTTAACCTACTGGCAGGTAAATTATGGAGAACTGATTTGCCACCCTTTTCTTTCTGGCTCTCAAAGTTTCTTGTGCAATCTGTAAGTGACTGAGATACCACCAAAATTATTGCTATATCTTGCCAAGAGATGTGACCAAACTTCAGGGTTTCCTCAACTGTCACAACTTGCCACTGTACTTGTCTACACATCATTTATTCTCCATTTCTTCTGGGATAAGAGTATACCTAATGTTTGAAAGCTTTTTTCAAATCCATTTGAAGCATTGGATGAGAGTGCAGATGAAAATAGGGTGAAAGAAATTTCAGTTCTTGATTGCAACATCAGAAGCAAATTCCTGATTAGAAAACAGATAGAAGAAAAAAATATTGTCTTTGGATGTTTAGAAAATGAAACCTGTTTCCCAGCTATTGCAGAGGGTCCTAGAGGCAGGTTTTGAGTACCAAAACAGAGAAGATGTTTTATCTAGCAACAACCGAATTCCTGCATCCCCCTTTCTGAACAGGACCTGAAAGTGTTTTTGGAGTTGGGAATTCAGCTCCTCATCCTCAGTCCTCAGCAGGACAGTGTTGACATTTTTCTCTCCTTTTTTTCAAGAAGGAAACAGTCTCCTGTCTTTCACAATTTTTTTTTTTTTTATAACTCAAACTTTCCTGCCTTCCTGCTATTTCTGGATTTCTCCCAATGGTGATGTAATGATTCACATTTCCCAGATGTGAAATGCAAATGGGGAAAGTGGGATCCTTCCCCTTCCTCCCTAGGGGTTTCTTGGAGTCTGTGGTGCTCTTGAGTTTCCTAATTAACATCTCTCCTGATTGAAATGGTTTTCCTTCTGGCCACAGTGTTTTGGGGGCTGTTTCAGTACTTAATAAGTCATGTCTTAGAGTGTTCATTATAAACACATCTTAAACTAGGTTGGCTTTGAGAGCTTCTTGGAGACTGCATAAAAGCCCTTAGTCTGTAGACACAGTCAAATGCTCCTATCTGTTTTAGGTCTTATCTCACCAAGTCGTCTTATTTGACAATATCAAGCTCCTTTGGCAGAGGTGTTTGGAGCTTGTTCAGGCAACCTGCTGGTTGGTGCACAGTTGAGAAAGGGGCAGTGCAGGGCTGTGCTGCTTCTCTGTGGTCACTGTCCCAGCTGCTCTCTGCTCCATCTTTGGCTCATAATGCAGTGGAGTGTGGATTCCATACTTGTGTTACTCCTATGCATTCCAAAGAGTATCAGAGTATTTGGATTGGTAGCTTCTTGACTTTGTGTTTATTCCTCTCCTCCAGAGGCCCCTGTTATCAGCCCTTCAAGCTCATCACCTTTATTTCCCATAAAAGTCATTAAAAAAAACAGGGGAAGGGAGAGCTGAAATAAGAAGAGTCAAATTCCAAATGGTTCCACATTCAAGGCATGTGCCAGCTTCATCTTTCTGTCCCTGAAATGCTGAATCCAATCTCTCAGCTATTGAATCTGAAATTTCCTGAGCCAGGGGCATCACACTCAGCCTTGCCTGTACAGGTGTGCCTCTGTGTTAGTGTTCAATAAATATTCACAGCTGGTTTTAAAATGAGTTGCTGCACTGAACTTGATGGGAATAAAGTTTTCCTTTCATCGTATAGGCTGACTGATCAGCCCTTGAAGAATTGATTTGATGTGCTATTTGCCCTTTGAATGTGTTGATGTTTTTACACCTCTCATAGGCAGCAACTTTTCATTTTTTTAAAGAAACAAATATTTCTGGTAGTTTGCTTTTTGTTTGTTTGTTTGTTTTTAAACATTGCAGCCTTCCAGATGAAGTTCTGTCAGTTTGAATAACAAACCACTGCCTATCTATTCTGACCGTGGTCATGTCCTTGCTGCCACATGTTCCTGGAGAGTTCTGTCCCTGTTGACTGTACCTCTTGGCAACCCTGCCTTCATGCAAATATCCTCTTAAATTACACTTCCTTCCATAAAATCTTGAAAGACACACTATCTGACCTGCTTCATCTAACAAGCCAAAACTACTTGTTTTGACTCAAGACAATTTGGGAAGCTTCTTTGTAAAGTGCCCTCTGCCTGTTGACTCCCTTCTTCTCTCTTTCTAAACTTCTGTAAAAATTTTCTGTCTTTCTTTAGTCTGAATTGTTCTTGGGGCAGCTATAGAGTGATACCACCAGCAGCAAGCCAAAGTCCATTTCTAAAAGGACTTTAATAAGTTTTCCTGTGGACAGGGAGACTATTGGAATGGAAATCAGCTGGGCAAGAAAAGCCAGCTGAGAGGAGAAGTGTTTTCCTTCTTGAAAGGACTGAGTTAATACAAAGACCAGGTAGTTTCTCCACTTGATCAGTATCAATACTGTGCTCCAATAGCAGCTGTAGTTTTTTGTATGAAAGCTGCTTTCATTGTTAACTATAGAATTAACATTTTTTGTTTCCTCATCTAAAGCAGTTCAGACCATTTCTCTGTGCATCTGGTATTTTGCATTGAAAGTGGCCCAGATATTTAATTTGGGAAATGCAGCTGCCATAAAATACAATTTGATTACAGCAGAGAAATTAGTATTGGGTGAAGAATGTGCTGAATGGGGCATCACAGCTGATCACAAAGGACCCTCAAACTCTCAGCAAAAATATGCAGTTTCTGTCATTATTTATTGAAGGGCCTGGCTTCCACCCTAATTATGTGAAAAACCAAGCAGTCAAAACAGGATGCAGTTGGAGAAAAATTAAATTGGTCAAATTTCATTTTCAGTTTGGCGTGTGGCTGTGATGCAAATTGGTAGGGCAAAAATGCTTTGTTAGCAGAGACATCCCTGTGAATCCCAGCCAGAGCCAGCTTCCTGTAGAAGCAAACACCATTATTTCTGCACCCTAGATCCAGATGCAGAGTAGGTAGAGCAGTAGAGCAAAGCAGTGCAAGTGAGAATGGGAAATTTGGGATGAACTGTGACTCACTCCCCGCCTGGTCCACCATCCTCTGCTCTTCATGAAGCCAGTGTTTCATCTCTTGTTTGTGGTCTTGGTTTGTTTGGTCAGAGTTCTGTCAGTGCCCATTTAATTTAGCCTGATGGAGTAGCAAGTTGGAAAGAATAAATAGAATTATGCCACACAGCTGGTCTATTTTTAATGAAGTTAATGGAGTGGAGAGTAATCTCTGAGGGATTGCAACCCATATGATGTAATTCTGCCTTTGGCTTATGGTGCAAGCTACATAAAATCAGTCCACACGTGACTGATGGGAAGATGACACTTGGCAGTTTGCAAGCTTTGTTTGTTTGCCAGAAAGGATAACAGAGCATATCAGATGAGAGCTCTTGTATGGGTTTGGGCATCTCAGCAGAGGTATTCTGCAGAGTACTCCTTTAGTAGGCAATTTTACTTTTGCTCAAATGAGAAAGTAAATCTTGGGTGACAGTTGTGAAAACTTGGTACATGAAGCAACTCCTAGAGAATAAAAAATCCCTTAAATTTTATTGCTCTTAGAGAATACAGCAAGCATGTAAATGCTGTTGTCAGTGTATCAATGCCTCCTGACAGGAAAGGTCTACGTGGTTGGCACCGATGCACCAAATAAAACCTGTGTGGGGAAGAAACCCAGAGGATGTGAGTGTGGTGACAGGACAGCATGTGAAACAAGTGGAGTGTGTTTTGGGGTGGTGGTGGAGGAGGAAAGGGAAATCTGCTGGCACTTGTGGACTCATTAAAAGTTTGCAGGGATTTTATTTTTGCTTCAGGTGAATTTAGAACTTTGTAGCAATTTAAAATTTATTGAATGTTATCTGCCTATATGTGAAATACCCACTCATGAAGAAAAATTATCTAACGATGAAGGATTTGGAGCATGCAACAGATCTTTGTTTAGGTAGGTGCACAGGCAGGCATTGCTGCCAACACCTTTACAGTGCTTTTCAGGGTACCGAGATACACCAGTAGTACTTAACTGGAATGGCAATTTAACTCAGCGAGAGATCTCTTAGCTGAGAAACAGATACTAACTTAATTTGACCTTAGTTTTTGTTTATTAATTTTAGCATGAGATCAAGATTATCCTTTTGTTATTACGGTGTCAGTAAATTTATGGGTGAACCAACAGTTCCCTGTAACAGTTCTTTTTTGGGATGCTCAAATTTACTCTTCCAGGTAATTAAGAAGATGCAATTTAAATAATACTATCTTCATAGTTATAGTTTATCCCCTATAGGGGGTGAATTTCCATTGTAAATAGAAGATGTTATTGAAAAAATCACTAGGATCTATTCATTTTTAGAGAAACAACTTAATTTCACCATGAGAAGATTTTAAGGAATATCATCCTCAGTGTATCAATATATGAACATTGGTTTTAGAAATAATTTCTTTGTCTGTTAATTCTTGAGTTATTTTTGTTCATTTAGTCATCCATGTAATAAGCTCTTTAAAGTGAAACTGATCCCACTAAAAGGATTTTTGATAACGAGATTTAGTTGAGAGACAACTACAAGCTTGGCTGGAATAACAGGATAAGAGGATAACTGTGGAGTCGTCCTTTTAAATCTTGTTTTCATTCCCAAGCTGACATGTGGTGAGACTTTGACCAAGGATGCTCGTATGACTGTCCAGTCTAAACAAGGAGAAAGTGCATTTCTTCACCATGGCTCCTTGACCAGTAATGTGAATAATGAAGCTGAGAGTGAAAACCTGGGACTTTTTTTTTTCTTAAAAAACTTTCTTATAACTCCTATGGAGTACCTCCTGGAGCATGGTACCAGGTTGAAAGCCTTTTCTTAGTTCTACAGTCTATTGTTGAATTTCTTAGCCAGGCTTTTTGTTTTTATAAGCTTTCCAATTCAGTGGTTCAAGATGCTGTGATAAGTGGCCAACAAGTTTTTCTGTGGGATCACAGAGCCTACATAGTTTGATCCTGAAGTGTTTCCATTTGAGAATTTGCCCATAGGAGCCTTTGGGTGTTTTATGGGAGATTTGACAGGCTGTGCCGGTTCTGGGGTTGTAAATATTCAGCTGCTGTAATTAGGACTGGATTTAATAGGAAGAAGAAACAGAGCCTTTTTATCAATGTTTTTACAACCAGTTCTTGCATAAATTTCTAGGTTATTTTTCTTAGATAGCATCAGCTTCTTTTTCCTTTTTCAAGTACTTCAAAATTTCACCTTTTATGGGCTCTCTTATCATTGCTGTCTAACATTTAACAAGATGACTCCTTAACATCTTGTCTTGCTCCTCCAGATGGGCTCTTTTCCTCCTTCTTTTAAAGCTATCTGGCCTTACAGCGTAGATGTTGAAGAGAAAAGACAAATGTGATACAATCTGTGGAAGTGGTTTCCTGTTTTTCTACATACTGTCTCATTTACTGCTGCAGTAACTCAAACTTCTCTTCTGTAAAATTTCTGCCCTCACTATTTACAGGTTTGTTTTCCAGCCAGAGGCACCCTTGGGTCCTTTGGTGCAAAGCACTTGGTCTCATTCTTTTTATGAGTTAAAATAATCCCATGCTTCTTGTGCTCAGATATTTTTTCAAATATTCTTTCCAATTACATCTCCGTCACAGGCATGTTTGAACACTTTCTGTAACATTCTGCTTGCTGAGAGTTCTGTGTGTCCATGGAGCTGAAAGGATACAAGCTGAGGCTATGTATGGGAACATCAGAGAAAATGAAAATGGAGATTCACTTTTAAAGAAATTAAAATAGAAATTGGGAGAGCAAAGGTAAAACATACTTAAGGTATAACAGGGAGTATTGGTTTTTTCTGTGCTTCACTTACCAAAACAAAAACATTCTATGAAGAGAAATGTTCTTTAACATAAAACTGAGAAACTGTATTTCTGGGCTGCAGTGCTAACAGGAGCACACCCTTAAGTATCATGGAAAGTTCCTGCTGATCTTTCTGAAAATGATGTAATCAAGCAGCTGCACCAGCATTCACTCAGTAAAGGAAACCTGGGGCACTTTTCTCAAAGCTTTAAAGCTTTCCTAAAAACTAAACTATGGGATTAAGCATGGATCTAGTTGAAACATGGATGGCTTGGTGAGGCTGAATGGAAGACTGAGCATGAAGAATGTGCTGATCTGCCCAAGACACTTCGGTTGTTTGTTAACTTTCAGCATGTGATTTCACCGAAACAGTTACTTGTGAGTACATGCATATTTTCATTACATGCATGCTAATGCCTAATGCACTCTTCCTGGTCAGAGATTTATTTTGTATGGCATGCTAAGAGTTTTTCCTCTTGACTTCCATCTGTTTCCTTGTCTTTCCTTTCAGTATTTAATGTTTCCTTCCTAACTTAGTAGCTTCCCTTTTGTTACTTTCTGCAGGTTGTGTGCAGTGACACACAAATGCGCCTACTTCTGCAGAAATGTGTTCATGGGAATGCACCTATGGACCCATCATAATATATTACATTATGCTTTTTTAATAAACTAAATGTGATTTGTGCAGTGACTTCTCAGAAATACATAACCTTGTAAAGCCACATTCGTTAGTAGTTGCTTTTGGAAGTCTGTTTCAGGAAAGGACAGACATCCTGTTTTTTTGTCTTAAACAGCTGTCTGTCCAGTGCTTAGAGATTTTTCTACCAGTCCTGCTGGGGATTATATATTCGGTAATTATATATTAACATTATTATATGGAAAATAATTTGTGCCTACTATGACATGATAGTAGGACTACCTGACTTTTTTACAGAGTTCAATGTTTCAGCTGAAAACCTCCCAAGAAAAATAATATTCATGGTGACAGTTTGCAACCATATGGTGCATATTGTCCATTAGAAGAGTATGCATGGCATCAAGTGTCTTAATAGCTTTATTTCAGAACATAAGCTTGTGTGAACAAAAGGAAATAACCTGCCTTGCCTCTCCATGCCTGATTAGCTTTTGCAAATACTGCACATTGAAGAAGATGATGAATTGACGCTAACAGCAGCCCTAAACCATCAGATAAATAGAGGCAATCTTCTGCATAGCTTGTTCTGTAGGTACTGAATTTGTTTTCTAAAACAGTCATCTCCTTTCCCTTTAGAAAGGACTTGTGTAAGATTCACGTCTTGAAAATTAACTGTGAAAAGTATTTTTCTGTGTGATATGTTAAAAAACCCAACAATGCCACTTGGGCTCTGAACTCTTCAAGAATATGTGGAAAATATGGCTTTGTTTAAGTGCATCTTACTAAAATCCAGCCAGGACATTAAAAAGGAAGGACATTAAAAACCAAATTAGTTTTGCATGGCTTGAACAAGGTTTTTCCATAAACAGGCTGAAAAGGTGATAAATGTGAAACATCTCCAAGTACAGGTAAAAGTTCTGTAAGCGTATCACTGAGACTTCTAGGTGACGGCATGCCAGTGTCCCCTGGGCTTTTCTCCTGCTTTCTTGGATCTCCTCTGCCAAGCAGGAGCCTGAGCACTGGTGGCCCCTCTCCTGGGACACTTCAGAAGGGTTGTCAGTGCTTCCCC
This sequence comes from Erpornis zantholeuca, assembly GCA_013400515.1. Taxonomy (NCBI): domain Eukaryota; kingdom Metazoa; phylum Chordata; class Aves; order Passeriformes; family Timaliidae; genus Erpornis; species Erpornis zantholeuca. Next base: position 34,737 of record VZTN01026447.1, read on the forward strand.
AGGCTGGGACTCCCTGCCGAGAACGTTTGCTGGAACTGGTGTTCGTCAGCACTCATTTCTTATCAGAGACAAGACATAAAACTGGCAGCAACCACAGGTTTCAGGTGGCCTTTGGCACTTCCAGGTGTGTTCAGGGAGATATGTCTCCATGGTTGTCAGCCCCTCAGTTTTACCCAGGACCAGCCTGGGCACTCCTGGCATGCCTGAGAACATCCTAATTTTTTTCTGGAGGGATCAGAATAGCATTTGCTTGTTATATGATTCACTAGGTCATCTCCAGCTAACCTAAGAGAGGTTAATTTTTGGATCCTTGTCACCAAAGTAGGATCTGGGGTGCAGAATCAGTGAAGAAAGGGGAGAGTAATGATTTCCACCGACTGACTATGTAATAGTCTGAGAAAAAATGTGCTATTCTCACATGTTCCATGACAGCTTTGCAGTGATATTCTTTCTCAGGGCAAGATTGTCCTGAAGATGGAAAAATTAATATACCAGATGTGGGAAAAGTGTCAGTTGAAGAACATTTTGATTGAAAAGCTTTTTCAGAATTTCCAAACAATCATGTGAGATATTAACATTTCTTTAAGGATATAAGAGGACACTAATAAGTGCCTGATCCAGAGAAATGCACAGATCCTCAAACAGATAAGAATGAGTCAGAAAAATTATTTTAATATCACATATTTAAGCTTAACAGTAAATGAGAAGTGTTTGAATAAATATTTATTCATTATTAGTGATATATTATAAAACTCAGAATAAATGGATAAATGTAATTTAATTAAATATATAAGTAAATAAAACACCCTTCAAAAAACCATTGCCTACCCACCACCTCTTTCTACATTAAGAAAATGTAGCAACATTGAAAAATGGAGAGATATTAGAAAAATAGCAAGCATCAGGAATTTCTGACACATCTGTATGTTGATATCATAAGATGGAACATGTGTGACCATAGCCTTGCTAAGGGTGTGCTCACTGAGTCTCAGCTCAGATTTTGGTAACAGCCGTGTGCTCAAGGAAAATTGTCTAGCTCTCTGTTCTTTTCATCACAGTGAAAAATGAAATGGTGAGTACTGTGCCTATTTACAAACCCTTAAGAGTGTCAATTAAAAATGCACATTTCAGGTGGATTCAAAGTAGAGATTTTCTCTGCAAAGGTGTTTTCCTACAAAAATATTCCTCTGTATTTTTTACCTTCTGAAATTACACAGCATTATTTAAGGACTGACCTAGCCAGAAACTATGTACAAGGGTCAAGAGGTTTCCATTATCATTGGCTTAACCTTTTTCTGTAGACCCCTTCTGTCAGGCTGTTGGTTTTCTGTAAGCCCCACACAATGGTTTTAAGAGACAAGGGATGTTCACATTACAGTTCTCGTTACTGACAGTAACTACTTCTGCTGTGGCTCAAACTGCACCATTTGGTTTAAAAATTTCTGGCAACTTTGACAAACTAAGGAGCCAGCATGGCAAAGTGATTTCTGTGGGAGGCAAACATGGCCCTTCCTGTCCCAGTGACTGCTTGGTATGGGAGCAGCTAATGAACATTGTGCTGCTCTACAGCCCTCCCTTTTGCCACCTTTTTCACGTTTCGGCTCTGAGTGGTTTTGCTTTTGGGTAAAAAGGGAGTCTTCTAAACTCTTGCCCTTGTTTTGTGTCACCCCCCCTCTCACCTATGCTTCTCTCTGGCACCTCCATTCTCTACCAGCTGCTTAGCATCCCTTTGCTTTCCAGACTGCTTTTCCTGTTCAATCTGTCTCCAGCAACCACCTCCCTCACATGCATAAACCGAAGCAAACAAAGAACATTTGCTGTTCAGCATAGTGATAGGAGTTGTTAAGCTGGGCTGTTGCACAATCCATTTTCTCTATCTGGACACATTTTGGATGGAGGGCAAGTTTTATTAGATGTTTGTATGATGCCCAGCCCTGTGAAACTGCTCCCTGATTAGAAGCCCCAAAACTATTGCAATACAAAAAATAGATTATTAATGTTGCTCTTATTGGGTATCATAGGGAGCTCCCTTCTTAAAAGTATAAAAGTGGTTACACATTTTCAAAATAAAACATCCAGATTTATTCAGGAATATATGGATAAAAATCTGGACAATGCATGAATGTGCTTCTTGTCTGACTGCCATGGCAGCAATTAAAAGTCAGGTTGGATTTTGGTTTTGTTTGGGGATTTTTTAATGTATTTATTACATTTGTTTGTTGGCTTTGATTCTGGTACAATTCCATAAATGAACTTTCAGGTAAGCAGTTCTTTTAACTGTTTGTAACAGTGGTGGAAAGAAACTGAATTTGTGGAGGTCTGGGAAGCTGAATGTGTACCCAGTGTGTAGAGATGGGCATAATCTGCAAGATTACTTGCTCACACAAGGAAAATTTCCTTGGATTCCTCTGCCATTCTTTTCTGAAAAAAATAAACTTTGTTTTTGTCTAGAGACTGGACAGACACATATTTAGACAAAAAAAGGCTAGACAATATAGAGTGACAGCCTTAAGAGGCTCAATTAAGTTATTTTTATTTAGGAACAGAGGGTTTCAAAGGACCTCTTGGGTTGTTTTTAAACAAGTCAAAGTCATAATCATATAATTCTTGATAAATAGACTCTGCTGAAATCAAAACAAGCTGTTCTTTCTGAGTTAAATAGCTAACTCAGGGTGCAGAATGGGACAGCTGTTGACTGGAGAAAATAGATTAGATTAGAAATAGTGTTTGCATCCCATGATCTGTACAGAATTGAAGTCTTTATTTTCCATGTATTTAAGAACAATTTAGGATTTAGCTGCCTGCCAGAATGCTGGCTGTAGTGCCTTACCATGGTATGCAATTGCTAGTGTGGGAATATGGGGAAGCAAAAGAGGCTGAAAAAGTGTCTTGTTTTTTTCCTAGCAGGAAAAAAAAAAGAATACCTCCTCTTCTCCTAACTAGACCAGTTGATAGAAGATTTGCAGCTGTCTGCATCTTCTGGGCTCATATAAAATACCATGTTCCATTTAAATGTGTTCTATTGTGTAAGTTAAGGAGGCTAGTACACTTCTGGGAGGACTCTGGGCAGTGGTCAGATGTGATCATCTTGATCCTTCAAGATGCACAGAAGAAATGAACTCTTTCAAAACCTGTAAAATATTTAATCTTTATGCTCCACTGTCCTACAGAACAAACATCTTTTAGTTAGCCAGCTTTTTCCTTCTTCTCTCTTCCTCTTCTGTCTTTGATACTCACACCATGCCCTTTTTGGTTTTTCTTTTATTCATAGATCTTTAGTTTGTTTATTTTTCATTTCACTAAAGATGCAGCAGTCAAAGGGAAGAGAAAGCAAGAGAGTATTAAAACAAGAGGTCAACATGAATGTAGCAAATGCCTAGAAATAATATTTAGTGCAATTTTAAGAACAAGAAAGAAAAAAGATCTGTCCTAGAGCTATGTGAACAGAATAAATACAGGAAGATATTAAAATTGCCCTAGAGCTAGGTGTATAGGTTAAATGTAGTAAATATATGCAACTCTGTTCCTTTCACATATTAATGAATCTTCCTCAGCTATGCTTAAACTGCTTTATACTTGTTCTTCATAAAATTCATCTGCACGAATGTTCTTACAGTGACTTTGAAAGCTGTGTGTGTTGTTGTTCACCAGAAAAGAACAGTTTAAATTCAGTGGTGTGACTGAACCTGTTCTGGAAGTGTGTCCTGGATTTCTGGGCACAGAGACTGTCACAAGATCCTCAGGCCTTGCCCACCCCATCTTTTTGGTAAAGGCAGCAAATGGCACGTACAGGTTAACTACCTGTATGTATCTCACACTGGTCCAGAAAGAAAATTCTGGGTAAGTCTTTTACTTATTCTTCTGACGTGTGCATCTCCATATTATGGAATGGGTAAAAGTGTTGGATTCTGTGCTTATTTATTGTGGTAATACATATTTAGGCCAGCTCCTTTGGGATAAACTGCACAGAATCCTTCCATGCAGTTCTGAAAGAAATTGCAAAGGCATCTAAACACACACAGCCATTTTGATTTTGTGTAGTCAGGATAGGGTGAAGAATAAAAAATGCAGTGGAGTAGGACCCTCCAGCATGGTCTGGGATCTGTGTGTTCCTGCCTGGGACATCTGTGATACAAACCACACCTTATGCCTGTTCCTCTGGCTGAAGCCATATCCCTCTGCAAATGGAGCATTTTCAAAAAGCACCCAAACTGTCTGGCACTGGAGGTGGTGTTTCTGGAGATGAGGGAGTTGCCCAAGAACATCAATGCTGTAAATGGAGCAGCTGGACAAGGTAGGAAAACCCCACCCCTGGTCCCTGGGCAGGCCAGCACGACTGCACCTCTGTGCTTTGTCATACAAACGCTTTGCATCTTCACATTGCTGTGATATCACTGTGGAACCGATTTCTTTCAAGAAGGACGCCTTCGGGGTGGCAGGAGGGGCGGGCAGAGGGAGCAGCCAGCGCTTTGCTGGCTGTGAGCTGTTTAAAAGGTCAGTGGCTCCTGTTGCTGTGCTGGCTGGTTGCTAAGCTGCCAAGGATTTTTGTGCTCCTTTTCCTGGCAAAAGAGACCTTGTGATGAGGTGCAAGGTTATAGCAGTGCCTTTTTAGTAACTTCACCCACTCCTTTCTGCTCGCTGAGCGACTGAGTAAGGGAGATGCTCTCAGAAGCACTTGTATTCTTTCCAGGGTTCTCAAAAGCAGCTGCTGAAGTAACTGACAGCTTATTTGTCCTGCCAAATTAAACCTAATGTTTTAACCTGAGGGAACAGAGTCACTGCTTAGTGAGCTGCCAGGGCACATTGGGTAACTAATGCTTTCTAAAGCAGCTTTCTAAAGTTCTACAGCAGAACTTGTACCATCCTCACCTCACTTGCATCTTTGAACTCGCAGCAAAGCACATTTGCTTAGTGCTTGTGTGAAAATTATCTAGCCAAGGTTGCAAAGTATAGAGCTGTTTCATGAGATTGTATTTTAACCCTGCTTTCCTTCAGCCGTCTCAAGCAGCAGGAGCTTTCATGTGCATCTGAGATGTGTTATAATAGCAACCAGTGCTGCCAGGCCTTACAGTGGAGCAGATATGCAAAAAGAGTCTTATCCTATACCAGAATGGTTAAGATAAAGATGCAACATGAGAGCAAACTGAGGTTTGGGAAGGGAGAGGACATGATTGCTCAGATAAAGTGTGCTTCCTTGCTGTTCAACTTCATTTGTGGAGTCCACAAGCCGTACTATCCACCAGACAGATAATTAGGAAACAGCACCACGATGTAAGCACATGAAGTTTCCTAACCTCAGAATGAAATTGTCAGGTTGACATAATAAGTGCTTTTAGACATGTGCAGCAACAAGAAAGGTAATTATTTAACTTGCCTATTAGTTCAGTGGCTGTGAAAGGCACAGCTCTCCTTGAAGCGAGTAGGGAGTCAAGGAGATGAGGTTTGCACTAATCTGCCATAGGGAGGCTGGGTGGCCTTTTTCTGTTGGCCAGGCATTTCTTATAATATGGTTGTTTTCAGTCGCTTGTAACCTCATTAAATGTTTGCTGGGAAGGCTCTGGGAAAATAACAGCAAGTAACCATGTAACCAAATAGCTAATCTGTGTTTACTTAGCCTGATATATCATCAGATTCTTCCCAAGTACGTTAATGAACAGCTAAAAATGCGAACTAGGGTCTCAACCCTGAGCTGAAGCTTGCCTGGGAAATTGGGCCAGAGATGTAGGCTGAGGCCATGCCACCCAGCTACTGCTGTTTGTGCATTAAAATTAGTTAGGGCTCTGTATGTGGAGATTGTTGACTCCTCTGAACATTTTTGTGTATATTTTTGCTTATTGAAGGGTTACTGTTATCCCTTCTGGCATTCCTGGAAGTTCCTCCTCCACCCTAAATAATCGTAACTTGAAAAAAAAATCCTGTAGAAGGGGCAATGAAAGATACTGTTCAGATCCAAAATAAGAAGCCTCTCCTTGCCAAGGCTCTGCAGAAGTGCTTCAGTGGTATGTCCAAATTGCTCAGGATTTCTCTGTGATGGATCATGTGCTTATACAAACTCCACCTAACTATATTACTCATGATTACCAGAAAACTCTTGAGCTAAATTACTTGAACTTTATGAATGCCCTCTTAACTCATGGGTTCTTATGGGCTATTCAATCATCCAGGCATTTGAACATAACTTATTAAACTTGCAATAGTGCAGTAAATCCACCTCGAGGCCCTCAGTGTTAGATGCAAAATGTGGTAGCCACAATGTGGTACAAAACCCTGGTACTGGCTCTGCTTGTTCAAGTGAATTTGACAGGATAGGTTGACAGTAGACTTCACTTACAAATCAGGATGTAATCTATTTGTGCCACTCTGTCTTAATGCTAGATTATCTAGCAGCATTTTTGTGGCTAGGTTAGACGTAGACACCCACAAAAGTGAGTTGAATTTTGTTTTCCATCTAAGTAGACAGGGATGTTGTGGTGATTTGGCTCAAATTTTACCACTTGATGATCTGGTCATTCACTGATCCAACATGAAGAATCATGTAACTGCTGTCTTATCCATCAGATAACTTGTTGATCCAATGTTTGCATGTGTTTCATAAGGCAGTTGTTGATTGAAGCTATACAGAAAGCTTCAATTGAAGCTACAATTGACCCTATCAGTTAAAAATAAAAAATCAGTCATTAATTCATGTCTGTGTACTTGAAACGTAGCATAAGCACTGCAAAACTATCTGTTGCCTGGATGGAATCTACACATGAGAAATATGGTCTGCTCATATGTTGTGGCAGGACTAGCTCTTATTCAACAAAGCTTTCAACACATTGTGGGTTTAATTTGTCATACCTGGTTTCTCCTATTTTGCCTTTAAGTTTGGCAGTGTGTATATGTTTTCTTAAAATAAGAAACCTGGTTTTGGTTTTGAGGTGCAGCTCTGGATATCTCAAGGCAGCCACTGATGAACACTTCTCCAAAGTTCAGCTGTGGTGGTGTTTAGGGCTGGTTCTGGGGTGCCTTGCTGTTTGGGGTCATGGAGTTCTGGGTTTTCAGGATCAAGCCTTGAGCATCAACTGCCTCAGCAGCTTCAAGGACTGAGGATGCACGTTGGATGCATGAGGCACTGAGGATGCAGCCATTTATCTGCTTTCTTGAATTGCCATTTTAAGTGGCTCTGTAGCCCTCTGACTTGCTGTAACACTTCCTGGGGAGCCTGTGTTTCTTGTCAGTGGGAATGTTGCGTACTTAGCATCTGTTGTAGTTAGGTGAGGTAGGAGCTATTTGAGCTTTCTCTTCAAGCGAAACTGAAAGACATCCCAAATATTTTTCTTATGCCTTATTAATCTTGGATCCATCCAGAGGCTAAGGGCTTGCTGGTGATGGCAGAAACATGGTCTGAAATCCAGCACTGACAGCCAGCACTGAGGGTTCCTGCACTGAGTAAATTGGGGCAGCTCAGGTCCCTTGATTGAGCCCTGCCATTCAGTCACTGATGCAGGAAGGACTAAGGGCTGCTGGTCCTGTTAGCAAAGCACATGACTCAGTTACTCACCTAGGGACCAGTGGGTGTCATTTGGTTTCCTGCATTGTCCTGCAGCACCCAGTGTGTGTTAAGAGGCTATTTTATGTCCTGGATGCAGACACAGTTTTGATTTAAGTGGTTAGGAGAGGGGGACAGGCTAGCTCTAACCTTCTGTGGACTGTCCATGCTCAGAAAATTAAGTTGCTGTGCCCTGCTGATTATAGATTTCATGTGGAGTTTAGTTTGTTAGAACAAGGTGGTGCCTTAAATGGCTACCTAGAAACAGAGACTAGACAGGAATAAGGGAATAAAGGAGGTATTTATTTGAAAGGCCTTCAAAGGTTACACCCTGGGGCTCCAGAGGCTCCTGCCTCAGTGGATCCCAAGATGGACAACAGGTCATTAGTTCTTCACCCTTTTATAGGTTTGGTCCATTCGCATATCAGCATAAATTTGTCAATTAAAACTTTAGCTAATGATGTAATTTCCCCAAGCTTGTCCCCCTCTCCAAGGTGAAAGTTTACACTTTTTGAGGCCAGGACAGTGGGTGTCCTTGGAGAGCGAGCCAGAGAGGCTTTGTTATGTCTGTCTTAGTATAAGAGAGTGTAGCTAACGAGCTACAAGAAACTTCAGAGTTACACTAGGCAGTACAGGATTTGAAAAAAATATAAAAGTTAGAACCTAAGGCATCAAAGGAGGTAATTTTATCATCAGATCTGCTCTGGTTATGCAGTGAATATTCCCCTCTTGTGCCAAGGTGAAAACCATATTCTCTCAAACAAACCTTTTGCACTGAATTGTGTACAAGGAAGAATAGCTGGTTTGAGGGGGGACTGGCATGAGTGGGGGAGCCTGCTGGAGGTAAATGAGTGACTGGCAGCATTAAAGTGTGTGACTTGCACACGTATGAAGTAACATGTAGGGGGGAAAAAGGAATTGCGTGCTAGGATGCAAATGCTGGGAAAATTACCCAATTTATCATGAAAAGCATGACACCAGACACTGGGTCAAATTCTGATGGCCCTGATGTTTCCAACAACTTTTCATAAACTGCATGTGAAAGAAAAGACTCGCTTTTGTGGAGTAGAGCTGAGGCAGGATGTCCTGCCTAACCATTGAGGTTACAGCCTGTGCAAGGTGTCCTGACCCCTGCTCTGCCTCTCTTCTCTCCCCAGATGGCCGGTGACCCATGTGCCGAGCAGCCCCAGCCCGTGCTTGGCACGAGGGCCGGAGCCAGCCGCTGCCGCTGAGGCGAGGGGCAGGGAGGGATCGCCATGGCCTCATCGCGGCGGGCCCGGCACACCGGCCCTCCGGACGGAGGCTGGGGATGGATGATCGTCGCTGGCTGCTTCCTTGTCACTATCTGCACCAGGGCTGTGACGAGGTAAAGGCACTGCTGCTTGTCTTGCTGACCTGTTTGTGGCATTACCTTTTTTTTCCCCTTAGGAAGAGGGTTTGGGATTTCCCCAATGTCCTGCAGCTGATGGGGTCATTCTGCTTAGGTACAGACTCTCTCCTGCTACATTTATCCAGGCTTCCTGAAACCGCTAAGGCTGTGGGGAGGGCTGAGGGATTATGAGCCTTCTGGCTTTAGTCTCGCCTCCTCTGACAGCTGCTGTAGCTTTCAGCACTCGGTCCTTGATTTCTTACAGAATCAAGGCCTGGGACAGGTAGCGCTATTTTAGGCTGTGGTGTTTTGGCTGGGGAGGGTGGAATCATGTAGGGTCTCTTTGGGTTCACTGTGTCCCTCTGACCCCACAGCCATGCTAATTTTTGCCAGTCCCAGTGAATTAGCTTGACTCCTGAGTGAGTGCAAAAAGCATGTAAATACCTTCTTCTACTGCAAGCACTTCAGGTGCTGTCCTGCCTGGGAATGTCCAAGCCCTAGCGAAGGCACCCCTCTCTATACCCTTCTGGTATCTGAAATATGCAGAAAATATTTGCTCAAAAATAGAAAGAACAGGAATAGACTGCTGCCTTGCATGAACATAACACAATCTGGGATGAGATTGCTTTTACAGTGACTTTGATGTTGACTGGAGACAGAGGAGCCTGGTGTGTGTGAACACGGATATTTTAGCTATATTAAGCAGAGAGATAAGCACCTGAGTAAGTGAGGAAAACTGGATGAGTGTCTTGTTGGACAGTCAGTATAATGTAAATACAGTGTTTCCTACCTAAAGTGGTTATTTCTTTTAAAATAAAGCTGCCAGGTTTAGGGATCTGAAGTCTTTAGGGATCTAGGGTCTTGGAATCAACAGCATAGAAGGGGATTGAAACACAGATACAGTGTTTGTTAACATATACAAATGTACCAATTCCATAATAACAGTAGAAAATTTCTAGTGGATTTAATTTGCTATTCGTGTGCGAAGTGTGTTACATCCAAGAAATCATCCAATGGCTAGAACACATTAGACTATAGAGAAGAATGAAAAATGTGTAAGAGAAAATGCTGAAGAAAGTGGTCATTCATTGATTCAGGAAAAAGAGGAGGAAAAGGCATCTCTTGTTGATCCAGGAAAGAGAATGAAACTATGCAGCCTTTTAATCTGTTCCTGTGCAGGGACATGTTGAACAGTAACACTTGTTAAGTAGAGCAAAGTAACCTCTCCCGGAAGCATTTTATTATCCTGTTGGAAGGTCCATGGGCTCCTGCTGAATTTGGTTATGTGTTTGTAAGGAGTTGTTTTGCACTTGTCCATCCATGAACACACAGCTGCAGGTGGTGTTTGCTCTGTAGGTAGTATATTGACCTCACGGTTTGTGCAGGTGTGGAATAGTGAGCAGCAAGGTCAATGAGGAACAGGGAAGCCAGGGCTTTTTGTGCCAGGGAAGCAACATCATAATATGGGATATAAGTTGTGAGAATTACAATTTCAATTTCCTTTCAGTTCAAGATACTATGAGTTATAAAAACTCTAGCAGCAGACACCCCAGCAAGAAACTTATGATATTATAATGTTCATGACCACAATTTTGATTTTCCTGGGAGCTGGAGAGGACCTTCATATACCTTCATATACCTTTTTATACCTAAAGAGTGAGGCCAGTGTTTTCCATGACGCAAATATTCCATGTTCAACAGATTAGTGTTCATGTTTTCTGTTCCAGGTGCATCTCCATTTTTTTTGTGGAGTTCCAGGCATACTTTGGGCAGGATTATGCCAGGACTGCTTGGATCCACTCCATTGTTGACTGTGCTACAATGCTCTGTGGTGTGTATTACCCTTTTGAGTGTAATGTGGCTGCTGTTGCATCAGCTCCATCTGGTTTTAGCGTGCACAAAAAGTTGGTGGAGTCAGCTGGGAAAGAGTGATACTGTGGGATTTCTGGGGTGTGGTATATCCAAGCTAGTTCCCCCAACATGGTTGTGCAAGGAAGGGAGTGTCTTCATACTAAAAAGAAGAGGCAGAAGTTTGTTTTGTGAAATGATCTAATTTTTCAGAAATGTACTTTTGTTGAGGTCTATTGGGATATGTCATGTTTGAACGCTATTAATTGAGAACTTGTTTCTTTTGCTTTTTGATTGGAGTCATATTTAAGACAGCACAGGATGTACATCTTGCCTCCAGATCAAGTCACGACCATCCTCCTTTTACCAAAAGTGTATATTTACAAATAATCTTCTCTCTTAAAAGAAAATTTGATATTACTAAAAGTTATGTGTATCAATGCAGCAGATGTACTGAATTTCTCATGGGCTTGCTTTAAAGTTATGCAGCTAGGTGAAAATCCATGCCCTAGTCCTGTGGAAGAGGGTTAATCCATAAGAATTGCTAGAAAGGCAGAGAGACACACCTGGAATGAGACACAGCATTACCTGTGACAGCCAGGTTATATCCTGAGAAACAAAGAGAAATAAAGGTAACCTTGCCCTGGCATTGCAGGTAGTAGAGGGGGAGAGGGCTGGTGATAACATCCCATAGTAGAAGCAGGGTGATCTGGGAGCTATCAGTGTTGGAGAAGTGCAGAAGAGCAGCAGTCCTGGAGATTGTCCAAAAGATGTGAGACCTCTCCTGTTTAGGTCTGACCCAGAGCCCACAGGGCTGGGGAGTTGTGAGGAAGGACACCTCAAGTTACTGAAGGCTGAAGTGCAAATTCCAGGTGGGCAAAGGTCTGAGTGTTGTAAGCGTGGAGTAATGAACAGTGTGGGCTGTTGCTGTGGCCTATCTTGACCCCTTGATACTGCAGGTTAGCTGTGTCCCATAATGACTGCAATCTATGAAAATGGCTGCTGAGAAACTTACTGTAAGTTAAAGGTTTATCCTGACTTTCAGGGAAATTACTTTCAGAAGTTTCTTTTCTTTCTTTTTTTTTTTTTTTTTTTAATTTTTTTTTTGGTGCTCATGCCATTGTGATGGGGGATGTTGGGATACCACGCTGTAGCTGCAATTATCATTTTCTCCTGCTTTCTCCTGCTTCCTTTTCCCTTATGACTGTTTCTGTGAACTGTGTGTGAGGACCTGCCATTAACTACCAGCCTTATTTGTTTCTTTAAAGCCCCGCTTGGGAGTTTAATCAGTAATCATGTATCCTGCCAAGTTGGTATCATGCTAGGAGGGCTGCTTGCCTCTACTGGACTAATTCTGAGCTCATTCGCCACCAGTCTGGAACATCTCTACCTATCGTTAGGAGTCCTCACAGGTAGGATGCATTCAGCCCCTTTGTTGCTTGTGGAACACAAGATAGGAATATTAAAAATGGTGGCTGACCTCTTCTACATGTCATATCAGCACTGCATTGGTCAAATAGAGATACTCACACCTGTTCCCATCATTGTAAAAGAGACGTTTTGGCTGCCCCAGTGGGAGCTTCATCACTGACTGATCTCATATAATGCAAACGCAGCACCCTGCGAAAGCAACTCTTAGCTTCTATTAGAAAGAGGACTGTGGATAAAGTTCTGAAATTATCAGAAGGGAGGTCAGGAAGGACTGCTGTTGCAGTTGACATACATGAAAACTTTTCCTTGTTTTGCCTGGGATCTAGGAGGAGTTTGTTATAGCAGGAGTTCTAGACTGCCTGAAAATATTTGCATATTTGGAAAAAAGTTTAACCCAAAACTTAATGAAAGTAAGAGATAAAGGAGCACCTCGTGAATACCAGCACCTCAACTATATGCCTTACTTTTGTCTGCATTACATTCGAGTTGAAAAGCAAAAATCTTGCTGGTTGGTAGTCTTGCTGTAGCAGCTCTTCCATTTGTGCTCAGGTATGGCGATAACAAATCTTTGCTCTGTCCTATCTGCCTGTGTTTGTTGTGCACAGAGGAGCTTGAGAGGGGCCTGTGGTCACACTGACATTCCTTCCTCATTAATACTGACCTGGTAGCCACGGTGATATAAGACCTTGTACTTGGTCCCCTGGAGTTTAGTAACGAGTTGGTGGAATTACTGCCGTTCACATGCTGCCAACAGCTTATTTGTTTTAAAAAAAATCCTTATTGTAGCGCATGTTGCTCCTGTATTATGATGTTAATCTTTGACAAATGTGATCATAACAAATAAAAAGGCTTCTTGTAACTTTGGGACTGTGTTACATACCATGCTAATACCTCAGAGGCTTCCTTAGTGGGAGCTGCTGTGAATACAGAGGTGGAAACGCAGTTACAATTTGTGCATGGAGTTGCTAAGAGCCAATTCTATGAGCAGTGAACTTCTACTCTCTGGGGACTGATTAACAGAGAGGTGAATTATAGGTGAAGGCTAGAGGTGGTGTCCCCACCCCAGAGAGCAGATGGGACCATAACAAGTGAATATCTGAATCCATAAAAGCAGCAGGACTTGAAACCAAAGAGTGAACCAGGGGTGAGATTGCGGCATGTCAATAAGTAGCAGAGTCCCTTATAACTGGTATGAAAATGTTTTCAGCCCTAAACCTTCCACTTTTCACAGGACATTTGTTGGCTTTTCTGAGACCTATTTCCTTCTGCCAACTCACTAAAAAATAAATGGTGTGTATGCCTAATAAAGATTTTCATAGCTCTCAAGTGATGATATCTAGCCCAGGGCTGCCCCTCTGTCTCTGCTGTCCTTCAGGTCCAACCCCAGCTCTGTGCCCTGCTTCTCCCTGCCTTCTGAGGGGTGCCAGACTGGGCACTCGCTGCCCAGAGTCCCTCTAATCCACTTATTCCATCCTGGCAGGTTTAATGCCTGCCCCACACAGTGTGGCCTTTGAGGAGGATGTGGCAAGCAGGTTACAGCACTGGGTGATTATCTCCTCTACCAGCAAGTTCTGCCAAAGGCGCTGGGGACCGTTCTACCCTTGATGTAGGACAAGCTCCAAAATCCCAGTCAGGAACTCATTTCTATTACTGATTCAGAAACACATATTTTAGTGTTAGGGCAACCACTTGATTAAAACCTGCTCTCTGATTCTGCAGCAGAGAGCACAATCTTTTTCTCCGTCCAAGAGATGAATCTTATTTGTTCACTCCACTGGATCTGGCTTTGTTTTCTGAGGCTTTTGTCTTTACTTCTAGGCAGGGATTTAAAACAGCCAGGGCTCCAAGCAGCTGTTGCATGGAGTTTGTTTAGCTGACCAAGAGGGGTTTTTTGTAGAATATTAGTAACAGAGACAGGCTCTCTGTACTGTGTTTCAGAGACCTGAAAATTAATGTTTAGGGTTGCAACAGACCAAAACACAAAGCGGTGCCTCATCAGGACAGTGTATCCAGTGCCAGCATTGGTGCAGACCCTGGGGCAAGACCTCATCTTGCATGCAAGAAAGGCTGGCACACTGGTTCTCACATATTTAGTGATCATCCTTGTTATTAAGTGAACCCCATCACTTCTGTCTGAGTCTTATTATTGTGGATTAATGGTCAACAGGTTTGGCAAGTCAGTGACCCTGCCAGTGGAAGAAAGACGTCATCCTAATTTCTCATCACACTCAAACTGGGCTGCATGATACAGAATCAGGAAAAGCTTTCTATTCATTTGTACTAATGAAAATATATTACGTGGTTTGATTTAATATGTTCCATATGTCATGCTTAGTATTAAGCCATGTACACTTTGCTTTCTCCTCTAGGGCTTGGGTTTGCACTTTGTTACTCTCCAGCCATCGCGATGGTGGGCAAATACTTCAACAAAAGGAAAGCACTGGCGTATGGAATAGCCATGTCAGGAAGTGGAATTGGTACCTTCATCCTGGCCCCTGTGGTCCAGCTCTTAATCGAGCAGTTTTCCTGGCGAGGAGCTTTGCTCATCCTGGGAGGTTTTGTTTTAAACCTCTGTGTCTGTGGTGCCTTGATGCGGCCTATTTCTCTTAAAGAGGATTGTAAAACTGCTCCTGAGTTTCTTGAAAAGGATTATGTCCCTGAAACAGAGAAACAAGACTTAAAACGAATGTTCATCTGTTCACCTTTAATCAAATTATGGCCTCGTGAATGCTTATGCTTCTGTTCATGGAAGGAATATGACTTTTTGCTGATGCCAGGCTTCATGGTTCTGGCAGTGTCAGTTTTATTTATGGCATATGGCTGCAGCCCTCTTTTTGTCTACCTAGTGCCTTATGCCTTGAGCGTTGGAGTGAATCATCATGAGGCTGCCTTCCTCATGTCCATACTTGGTGTCATAGACATCATTGGTAATATCACCTTTGGATGGCTAACAGACAGAAGGTAAGGGCTTCTGCTGATCAGCTGTAAGCTTTAGCTGGTGGGAGGCTGGATGCAAGAGAGGTATAATATGTATAAAATTTAACATTATGGACTCTTTCCATAGCATGTGTAAGTTTAAAAAAAACCCCAGCAAAACAGTCTAACTTTCAGAAATGTTTTCTGCTTAATCTTTCTGTCTCTTCTGAGCTTGTTCAATTCTGCTGGTGTAATATCATTTTTTCCTGATAAAGTGATGTGTTTGTATGTGTGACAGTGGAAATGTAGCCCCTTGCTTGAGGTATGTTGAGCATGATTCTCTGTATCTATGTCCTAGAGGATTTCACCCTGCGTCTTCTGCCTTTCCATTCCTTTTGTGCTGCTGGGGAGGCACAGAAGTTGTGGAAGAGGGTCAAGGTTCTGGCCCAGTACTGTCATGCACATACTAGGAAGGACTGACTGAAAATTGTTGTACATTTTCCAGTATGTAAGAACTTAACATGCTTTATGAACTCAGCTCACTCCAAATGTCAGAGTTCAGCATCTGTAACACCAGTAGATATTGGCTAAATTAACAAGGATTTTGATTCTAAAGCATGCATTCTTTGTGCTTATTCAGTTTGTGGGAAAAATCTTTTTTTTTTTTTT